>JANHGN010016563.1:0-44700 GCA_024605025.1 Megaceryle maxima
ATTAGATGGATTACCAAATCAGACTCAATCATTTGTATGGGATGCTGGGAAATGTGAAGGCACTCTCTTGTTTTGTGGAGCATATTTTTGTTCTCAGATTGCTTGGCCTCACTTTGCTAAAGAAAAGGTGGGGTTCATGGTGGTATAAAGTATGGGAACCGAGGCACAATCTAATTCTACACAGGCCTGTATCATAGAATCATACAGAATCGTAGAATCATAGAATGGTAGAGGTTGGAAGGGACCTCTGGAGATCAGTCCAACCCCCCTGCCACAGCAGGATCACCCAGGGAAGGCCACACATGAACATATCCAGGCAGGTCTTGAAAGTCTCTAGAGAATGAGACTCCATAACCTCTCTGGTCAGCCTGTTCCAGTGCTCCTGTCACCCTCACAGTAAAGAAATTTTTTCTCATGTTCAGGTGGAACTTCCTTTTTTCCACTTTGTGATGAGCTGTATCCCATTCCTGAGTTGTTTTTTGTTATTCATGACTTGGGAGGCAATATTTACTTTAATTCAGTGTGCCTTTACCCTCCAGACAAAGCTCTTGATATCTCAGGTCTGCCCAGACCTCAGAGTGCACGCAGGGTGCTTCATGCATTTCAGCAACACCACTTCCATCGCTCCACTGGGGCTCAGCTAAAGCAAGCCAGGCATTCCCAGCCAGAGCGACTTCTGGAGTTTCAACTGGTTTTCCTGGCAAATTGGTATAGCCTTCAGCTGGGGTTGGCCATGCAGAAGAGAATGACAGTTAGGAGCAAGGTGGGAGTCCCACATATTCAGGCCATGTGCAACAGCCACATCCCTGTGAGCATTGGTGAGTCACCTGGTGTTGCAGATGGAGTGACACACTTGATTCATAAGAAGCAAGCAGCAATATGTTTATTGATATAAAACAGGGATTTGACAAAGTTCAATAGTAAATGAGACAGTGGTTCAACAAGATTTCACTGCAAGGTACAGTTGATTGTTTACTACATAGAGGACAGAGTCAGACAAAACTGACAGGGAGACTCTCCTATTGAGTCATAAGGTTCAGAAAGGATTCCACTGTTTTCTCATCTTCTCAGAGAGAAATTTAGGTGCAACTGGATTCAGTCCCAGACTTGGTCAACCTTTTACATCTAAAGGGTTATGTATACGCAACCAATGCTTTATATCACTTAGCTAAGATATCAAAGTTTATCATGTCACTTAACAAGAATCTGTTGCAGCAAGGATTCTATCAACCCCAAGGAATAACCTTGAGAAGTGTCCCTACTCAAGGAGAGATCCTGGCATACAGCCTGCTGCCATGCAGGAGAGCTCAACAGACCACGGGGTGTTCATTATTTATGGAGTAAGATAATTGACTCATAGTCATATTTGCATACTGACTACAGATGTTGGTTTTTTCCAAATGTTGGTTTGAGTTGGACATTGTCCAGCACTTGGTTAGGTGGGTGCACTGCTCAAATTAGCTCTTGTTTATTGTGTTACCTGCTTCCCCTGAGTCCACTTTCTCCAGATGCATCCATTTATCAGTCAATCACTGTTATGGGAAAGAAAGGTCAGCTTGGCAGGGTGAGGGAGTACACTGACACACAGGGCTTCAGAAAGTCAGTGGTTGGACAGAGAAAAGAAACCAAAATCTGTTTTCTATAAGGACACTCATGGTGGAAGCAAACACCATTCATTTCTGCTTGTCCAGTCAGCTGCTGGATACCCTCCAACCAGCATGCCAGCACATGCACAGTAGAATCCTAGGAATTGATGTACACATGGATGTGGAAGTGACAGGCTGTCCTAATGGATGGCAGAAGTACCTCAAAGAGAAATTATGGGGACATGAACGGGAAGAAGCAGGACTAGGAGACCATTTGGGATGGAGTAGGACATAGAGGACCTGAAGGTATCCCAGCTTAATAATGGAAACAGGTGGGGTAACCAAAAGATGCAGGATGACATGATAAGCAGGCATACAAATCAGGTGGAGTTAAGCCTCACTTGTTTTCCTGCTGACAGCATTACTTGCTCTGCCCTCAGACAGCAAATGCCATGGACTATAAATGTAGAAATCTGAAGCCACTCTAAATCTGCCAATCAATATAATGAAAAAGTCTTTTCTCTTGGATCTCATTTAAATCTTAGATCAGTCAAAAGCAGGGAGATTTTTATGTCCATATTCTATTAGAAACAATGGAAGCCACATCTTTGCTCATGAAAACTCTTCTGTAATCATACCGATTTTGATTGGGGTTTTCTGGAGAATATGCTGTCCCGGTCATGTCCTGAAGAGTGCAGCAGATGATACTTTTTTTGACAAAGTGAGTGACATTAAATCCTTAACATAAGCAAAAGTGTCAGTAAGCAGTTGTGGTACTGTGGCAGGAGATGTTTATTCATATCTTGATAAAATCTCAAGGGATTTATTATTTTGTTACTTATGTCACAACACTAGTTTATAAGGAAATGTCTTACGCAAATATGATTTTATTTTCTTTTCTTTCTCGATTACCCCTCTCCTTCCAAGCACAATAAAAGAGGCTTGGAGTTGATTCGTTTGACCATATGTAATACTGATAGGTTCAGAAGCTTTATTTTCTCAAAGTAATATTCCATGTAGGAAAAACAGCATGCAAATGTGAAATACAGGGGGAAAATAGAACAAGAAAGAGTGAGGGAAAAATGCCAAGTCTAACATTATCACTGTAAGATACTGAGAAACATAATAAAGATTATGATACAGTGAAAAATAGAGGCATTTTTTTGAAAAAAGAAAAAAAAAACTCAAATTTTGTGAGAGTATAGTGCAGATTTTATCTAAATTAGAAAAATAAGAAGAAACAAGTCCCTTGAAAAGGAAAATAAATATGGATGGAATGAATAAACGAGTTGTGAGTTCAAACTAATGTTCTTAAATTAATTTGGAAAAACATAGTCATAGAGCTGCACAGTAATGAAAACATTATAAAATAATTTCATTAGACTTTCAGATTAGAGAGAGATTTGCACCTGCTTGCTCATTCTACACCTTCACTAGGGAACACCATGCAACTCTGCTGCACTGGCTTAGAGTGTGTATTTTAAGTGACGAACAGGAGACTTGTCAGCTAATCAAGGAAATACTTCCAGCCACTGATTCAGTAAATTCTGTCAGTGGAATATAAATATTTCTGCTGACTTCAGAGGGCTTTTTGACAGGCCTTGTATAATTTTTAATTCTTAAAATCAAGTTAGACTCTGGTCAGGAAAACAAATCTAGGAATAGAAAAGAAAATGAATGGGTCTCCAAACAAGTGAGTGAGAAATGAAATATCCCTCATCAAGGACAGTTCACTCTGTGACAAAAAAAAAACAGAAAAATTCCTCTGAAACCCATCTATCTATACTTCCCTGAACTGAATAATGTGAGTCACAACCTCCATGAAATACAAAGCAGTTATCATTTTTTCATCAGAAGAAAATATGTTCCGAAGAAACAGTTTCTAAAGCACTTCATACTTTCTCTAATCCCTAATTCTCCTTTCCTGGTAAAGATACATTGATAGGAGTAGCCAGTGAGAGATCAGCCACTAGAAGTAATACAGTGGGCAGTGAGTTGTGAGCACAGCTTTGTACCTGTTGGCCAATTTGTTTATTTTTCAGTTTCATACTTCTCCATGTTTAGTCACAGAATTCCCAACCCCAAGCTAGTTTCCAGAGGGAATGCGTGCAGTGTCCTCTAGCTCTCTAATGGTTTCCTATTTCATAGTAGACTTTGTTCATTGACACAAAGCTGGATCAGGTAGACTACAAGGGCACCACTGTTCAGATATACATAGCAGGACCTTGCTCCATTCATCAGCAACATGTAAAAGGCATTTTTATATATTTCAGTACCTCATTTCTGGGGCACTTCGTTACTGATCTCAGGCTTGTTCTCATGGATACATACTTTTTTTCCAGAGGATACCACTGATGATGATGATTACTATTACTATCAGAGACTACACCTGAAATCAGAGCCCAAGCACTAGGTGCTCGAGATAGATATGAGACTTCTGCAACCTTGAAGAGATGACTCTTGTAGCAGACCAGGGCTGAAGAAGTAAAATGGCATGGCCAAGGCAGTGGCATGGTCAGAAATCCCCTTTGGCCCTCACAAATTCAGAAACTGGTGTGCATGAGCTCTTGGCTTCACATTCAAGAACCTATTCTTTGTATTTATAACTAGCAGAGGGAGTGTCTGTGAAAAAGGAGATGAGAGGGCAAGAATCATAGAATCATGGAATGGTAGAGGTTGGAAGGGGCATCTGGATATTGAGTCCAACCCCCCTGCCATAGCAGGATCACCCAGGGAAGGCCACACATGAATATATCCAGGCAGGTCTTGAAAGTCTCTAGAGAAGGAGACTCCACAACCTCTCTGAGCAGCCTGTTCCAGTGCTCTGTCACCCTCACAGTAAAGAAATTTTTTTCTCATGTTCAGGTGGAACTTCCTGTTTTCCAGTTTGTGATCATTGCCTCTCCTACTATCAGAGGGCACCACTGAAAAGAGACTGGCCCCTTCTACTTGACACCTACCCTTCAGATATTTGTAAACTTTCATAAGATCCCCTCTCAGTCTTCCCTTCTGCAGGCTAAACAGCCCCAGGTCTGTCAGCCTTTCTTCATAATAGAGATGTTCCAGTCCCTTACTAATCCTTATAGCTCTCCATTGGACTCTCTCTAGTGTTTCCCTGTCCCACTTGAACTTGGGAGACCAGAAATGGACACAGAACTCCAGATGTGGTCTCACTAGTGCAGAGTGGGGGGGGGGAGGGGGAGAACCTCTGTCGACCTGCTGGACATACTCTTCTTTATGCACCCCAGGATACCATTGACCTTCTTGCCGACAAGGGCGCGTTGCTACCCCATGGATAGCTTATTGTCCACCAGGATTCCAAGGTCCTTCTCTGTAGAACTGTTTTCACAGAATCACAGAATCACTGAGGCTGGAATAGACCTCACAGATTATCAAGTCCAGCCTATGACCCAACACCATGACATCAGCTAGACCATGTCGCCAAGTGCTACATCCAATCTTTCCTTAAACACCTCCAGGGATGGTGACTCCACCATCTCCCTGGGCAGTCCATTCCAGTGTCTAATCACCCTCTCCATGAGGAACTGCTTCCTAATATCCAAACTAAACCTCTCCTGGTGCACCTTTAGTCCTGTGACTAGTTGCCTGGGAGAAGAGCCTGACGCCCACCTGACAAGAACTACTTTTCAGGTAGCTGTAGAGAGTGATAAAGTACCCCCTGAGTCTCCTCTCCTCCAAGATGAACAGTCCCAGCTCCCTCAGCCCCTCCTTATAAGACTTTCCCTCCAGTCCCTTCACCAGCCTTGTTGCTTTCCTCTGGACCTGCTCCAGCACCTCAATATCCTTCTTGAAGTGAGGGTCCCAGAACTGCACACAGCACTTGAAGTGAGGCCTCACCAGTGCTGAGTACAGGGGTTCAGCCTGTCAGCCAGCAGGTCAGTCCCTAACCTGTGTGTGTGGTGTTATTCCTCCCCATATGTAGGGCTCTACACTTGACCTTGTTGATCTTCATTAGGTTCCCCTTTGCCCAGATCTCCAGTCTGTCCAGATCTCAGTGGATGGCAGCACAGTCTTCCAGTGTATCAGCCACTCCTCCCAGTTTCATATAATCAGCAAACTTTCTGAGGGCACACTCTATCCCTTTATCCAGTTCACCGATGAAGATGTTGAATAAGCTAGTGCCTTCCCCACTTGGAGCAATGGGTCTGCTTAACATGTACCAGGATCTCAGGACTTGACCTGCTCATTATCACCTATCACATTGACAGAGTCACCTGGGCAAAACACAGCAGCAATTTCCCTATTTATAAAACGGGGGCAGCAAATACTTCACTGTCTGTCTGCTGTGAGGTTAGTAAATTCAGGCTTATTTTGGAGTCAAAAGGAAAAGATGGCATAAGTGCTAATCTTTGTACAAGGCTGTGAGGCAAGTATGGTTCAAAATCTATAGGTAAATATTGGAATCTGATTTGAGGATTCATCAATACACACACACAAAAAAACCAAAAAACAACAACAACAACAAAAACCCAAAACAAACAAACAAACAAACCCCAAACCACAACCAAAAATCCAATCAAATGAATCTGCCTTGTTTGACAGAGCAAGATTTTACTTCTCCCAAGTTAAAGAGCTGCAAATCAGACAGAATGCTGGGAAGTTGTGTGGGGTGGGTCAGAGGAAAAGAGACAGAACAAAAATAACCAAGTTGTTTTGGTTGGGGATTTTATTACTAGAGGAAAACACAAGAGGAATTTTTAAATACAGACACAGAAATACATGTCTATTATAACATATATGCATGTATGTGTGTGCATACATATATAACGATTACTGCAAAGAAGAGTAGATAGTCTATTCACCATAAATGTGGGGGGTAAGACAAGCAGTATGGAGACAAGCAATATACAAAAGAAATTTAAAATCAAGATTAGAAGAAGTCTCTTTCAAACAAAGGGGAGTGAATCATGGGAATTTTGGCTGGGGAGGTTCTTGGATCTTCACAGCTGGAAGTTTAGGAAACAGGTTTGAGAAATACCTGACAGACATTTTGGGTCTGTATGTGTTCCTACACCACAATGGTTCAACTAGGTAATCCTTTTTGTTGTCTTTTTCTTCTAATTCTGTGAATTAGATTTGTGACACTTAAACAATACCTTAAAACAGCTGTACTGCAAGTTTCCACAAGCCATTGGCAGCAATCTTCCTATTTTCCCCACAGGATGGCTCATGCAGATTCTGCATTCCTTCTCTACTGATCTCCTCTCACAGCTCATAGACATGAAAAGAGGACATGTTGCATTTCCAGGACTCCAGAGCTTTACATACTTCTGTTGCCACAGACATTGTCCCCATTAACCACCTTGATTATAGCTACATACTCTGCTCAGCTGGAAGGCTGCATTTCAGTGCTGTAGGTCACCTGTTTGAGCATTTTGGTTTCCTTTGGGAAGAGTACAGCACACTGAATCCTTGTCCCAGGAAGACTGCCTGAGAAGAATAACTTCACAGAAAAAAAGAAAAATCTCTTCTTTTTCAAACTACTCAAGGAACACCCAGAAATCTCCTTTCTCAAAACATCTCCAGAATGAGCCTATAAGCAACATCATTTCACTCGAGTTACAGCTCCCCCTGCCCAGGAGCACATGGAGCACAGTTGTTTTACCTCTGCTTTTCACAATGTAATTGCAGCTTCTGGAATTGCCTCACCTTGGCAGTTCAGTTGTTTTTAACTAGAGTGCCCCCAGCTATGATGAGAAAAACATGCAATTCAGACTTGTTTGGGCCTGATCTCATCTCTGCCAGTTCTCCCACAGCTGTTGAGTGAGAGCTTGTGTCCTCCTGGCACCCAATAAACTGAGGCTCTGGCTCCCATCCAGTGGCTTCTTTCCTGTGCCAGGCTCTCATCCATACATCCTCTCCCACCAACAGCACCACAGGCATTACCAGCATACTCCCAGAAACACTGAATGTTCTTTATTCAGAATAGCCAGATAATGCATTTTCAGGCAATGAAATGCTTCAGAAAAACATCTTGACCTTGCTAAATAAGAGACTTATACTTATTTTAGTCTGTATGACCTGCACATGTTAATATATGATTGAGACCCACCTGAAGGACAGAGCACTCTGATAGAGCATACTCAGAGGAATGATGTCCTTGTTAATAGCCAAAAACAGCTGGTTGACTAGTCCTAACTCCTTCCAAAATTGAAGGTCTGTATAGCTTGCTGCCTTTGAGGAAGGTTTAAAGTGCAGGCCTAGAACTATTTTCCTCCTGGAATTTTTTGGTCCCATATTTTTTTTCTCCTGCATGTCGATGCAAACAACTAAATCTTTAATTTGAAATAACCTCCTTGCACATGGTAAATCTTGGGCTCTCTTCCAAATATTTTGTTCAGGAACAAGCCTGTCTCAGGATGACTTTGGTCTAACCTGCTCCTTCTGTGAAACACACTCGGATGGGGCTGGAGACAGCGTAAGTGCTACTGGGTTGAACGTAGAACATGAGAACTCTTGATGTCTGTGAAGTGTCTCTGATCAGTTGGCTGGGAGGATGCTTTGCCGGAGAACTAAGTGGGTCCCTCTGCCTGCTCCACATGAATGAGACAGACACTACTTGGGCATTGATTCCTGCATGGGCTCAGACTCACCAACCTCTCCATCAGGACATTACTACCTGGTGACAACCAAGGTGTGAGCAGAGGATCAGACAGGAAGGTGCAAACTGCTTTCTGATGGCAAGGACTATGGAGAAAACCATTCAACTCTCAGAGGAAGAGGAGGTCTATGGCCAAGGCCTGGCAGTTAGGGCCCATCCCCCTCAGACAAGACCAGGAGCCATGGGGCATCACAACAGTCCCAACCCCAAATATCAAGCATCCCCTGGGGATGGGTAGGGCCAAGGATGGGCCTGGCTGAGGGGTGGGCTGTGGCCAGGCAGGGCTGTGGGGAGCTGGAGACTGGCCCTGCTGTGGCACTGCTGGGGCAGAGCCTGATGGCTCCAGGGTCTAACACCAGATCCTGGGCCAAGGGGAATCCCTTGGGGGACAGGGAGGGCTGGTGGTGTCATCAGGGTCCTGACAGCTACAGGCCAGCTACAGGAGCTTATTTCCGTGTCTTGTACCCGTATCAAAAGAGTCAGTGCCTCTGCTATTCACATACAGTTTCCTTTGTTATCAATGAGGTACATAAGCAGCCCAATTAGTTTCATGTCTCTTAAATCCCTTTCTGCTCTCCACAGTCCAAGTTGGCATCCAGCACCACAGGGAAGAGTCAAAGGTCAGAGGCATTTCTGTAGAGAAAAATCTGCAAGAGCTGTTTCTTTCAGTGGAGAAACTGAAAGGTTAGGGCACTCTTGTCTTTGCATCCACAGATCCACAAATGTAGCAACAGTAAGGATGTTATTTTCCTGAATTTTTCCTATGCTTACGTCCTCTGTGACTTTTCCTGCATGGTGCAGGGCTGGGAGCTGTGCTGTCACAGGAAGCTCCAGTGCAATTGCCTCTTACAGCCCTTGGGAACAACTTACTCATTTTGCAGAACCATTTCACTGAGCAAAGAGATAATAATCTGCTATGACATCTATTAGTACGTTTTATTAGGTTTAGAGTAAATTTCAAAGCCATACATAAGAACACAGCAAGCTATATTGATGGACAATATCTTATATGAACAATGTATGGACTATTTATCCCTATATTTGCAGTGTTTCCTCCATCTCTCAGGTAATATGTTGAAAATTATTTTTCTGTCCTAAACTGGGCCTCCCTTTGAGGGGAATCTTGTTCTTTCTCTTCTGAGGGGAACATTTCCCACCCAAATCTCTCCTTTCCCCATAATAGAGGAGGCAGTGATCAGCTGCATATCCTGTCACAGGTCACTTGTTGGTGACCAAAATTCAGTAGCATAAAATAAATGCCAAACAACTGTGACAACTGCATACATTCAATTTAAATGTACTACCATCAGTGAGCTCAGAACACAGCTAGGAGCTAACTCTGTTCAGGAAAATGAAAACAATATATCATTTGTCCGCTTGTAACATTAATCCTAAAACTATCTCAGACATCCTTAAATCCTGCTCTCCAGCAAACTTGAAACTTAGCTCATGTTGTTGGCAAGTGGGCCTTCTAGAAAACAAGCAAACAAACAAACAAACTTATTGCTCTCTTTCCTGTAAAGGACAGGTTTTTAGGAAATCACAAGAGCTGAAGCTTTCTACTATTAAAGCCAATTTAGAATATGTGCTTTTGGATAAGGTCCCTTATAATAACAGTTTTATTTTCCTTGGAAACAACTTGACCTTAAATTTCTACCAGCAGACGCTACTGCCCTTTATATTGGAACATGCTGGCCAACTCATGCTGTAATGAACTATTTTTATTCTCCTCCCTTTTCTGATGAGGTCATGCCACGTTCTTCCCTGGTGAGTTAGCAAACAGCTTCTCAGCACCATGCTCTTCTTTCCTCTGTGCAGCTGTCACCCAGGTTCTCCTCTGACCTCTGCACTGCTTCTGGAGTTTCAGACTGCCAGGTTATAAAGATTTCCTTCTTGAGACATTATGCTTTTTTCCTGGAGGAGACTGAAACAATACAATACTTAGCTTTTCTTCTTTTCTAGAGACACTAGGAAGAGATATGTGTATAAAAAGGTATCTAAATTGGCTGCCTGAGGTGAGAAGGAGGAAAGACTTGACTACCTAAAGGTAGAACAGCTGCAGAAAACATTCCTTTGAACAGTTACAGTAAATGTCCCTTTCCTCTTTCCCTGCAATCATGCCTTCATGTGTGGGAACAAACTCAGGGACAGATAGCTCAGGCAACAATAAAGAGAGCAGGACTTCTACAGTGTGGCCCCTTAATCATCTGCAAAATTTGCAGATTTGCGGGCTTGTGAATGCCTTTTTAAGGTTTAGCCCTACATTTGCAAATTAAATACATACATAAGTAGCCTGGGAAAGAGGACTTGATGTTCCGAGTCATTGTACAAATGTGATTCTTATTCTGCACTTGAACTTCACATTAACAAAGCAAAACAAGCCCACTTGATCTAGTGACCTAGAAATGGATTTAGCTGTCCATTTTGAGAATCCTTCCAGAAAGCATACTAGCTTTAATCATTATTTATACAGAGAGATAATTATTTATTTTTGAAAAACTTCTTTTATTGACCTTACTTACTGCTAAAAAGAAGGGAAGAAATAGGGTTACTACTAAAGCAGCATCCAGGCTTTTGTTAACAGCCAAGGATATTTGGTATTGCTATGATCATATGCTTGGCAAATAGAGAATGCAGCTGGACTGGAAAACTATTTACAATTCAACAACTCAGTTGTGTGTCTTGTTCCTCCTACTGAGCAAAGATTGGGCTTTTTATCCACTTTTAGGCGACTTACTTTGGTGGTCAGAATAGTGATTTATATTTGTCCATCTTAAGCAAAAAGGTAAGCTATGGCTAGAAGTCCTTTAGAAAGCTTAGCTAGTAAAGCCACATCAGTAAAAATCCTCACAAAGGTAAGTGTCTAGTTTGGGTTCAAACAAAACCAATTTTTCGTTCAGTGATTTTACTATTCGGCTCAGTCTCTTCTAAGTAACTGGACTTTCTGAAGTTAATGGCATATTTTTGCAGACAGTGTTGGCTTCGAGAAGAGATAATGCTTGATGTTTAGAGTTACTACCAAGGATCAGTGTGTAGAAAGGTGCTTCCTTATACTTACTTCTATAGAAACCAAGGTCACCGGTAAATCTTGAATGTCACATTGGAGTTCCATGAGAGCTGTAAGTAAAACAGTCACATTTAAGGGGAAGAGCAGACGGGACAGGTGACTCAAAACTGACCAACAAGATAATCTATTCTATGTATGTCATATTCAGCACAAAGCTGAGGGATCACGAGGGTCCAGAGCTCTTCTGTGTCTGGCATCTGAGGAGGACTCTGTTCTTCTGCATACAGTCCTAATTCATGAATTGCTGAATCCAGTTCCTGAATCCTGTTCCCAACTGCTGCTGAGTCTAGCCTGGACTCTGGGAGAATTTGACATGGGTTTTGTATATATTTCTTTATATTTCATTATTTTCTTATTAATATTATATTTTCTTTTTATTGCTACTGTTTCATTAAAGCTGTTCTACTTTTTTTCCAACCCTCCCATCTGGGGAGGGAGAGGAGTTAATAGAGAACATCTGTAGTACATGTAGTGACCCGCTCAGACTCAACATGTGACAATACAGATATAGGAGTAAAAAAAGTAGCTATGTGGGTTTGTGGGAGGGAGGGACTATAGGGATGGCTCCTGTAAGAGGATTCTAGAAGCATGCCTTGCCTCAAGATGGACCAGCCTCTCGCCAAGGCTGAGCTAATCAACACCTCTGCAATAACATATTTAAGAGGGCAAAAGGATGCTGGGGAAGTTCTTGGAGAGGGATGTGAGAGGAAAAAACATGTGGACATCAAGGTCAGTGAGGAAAGAGGGGAGGCGGTGTGCCAGAGACGAGATTAATTCCCCTGTAGCCCCTGGTGAGATGGCAGATTGACACTCTGCAGCCCATGGAGAGTAATGGTGGAGCAGATGCCCATCTGCAGCCCATAGAGGATGCCATGGTGGAGCAAGTGACTGCACTCAAAAAGGCCCTGACTCTATGGGAAGTCCCTGTTGTAGCAGTCCATTACTGGGAGGACTACACCTCACAGAAGGGAGCCAAACTGGAGCAGTGCTGTGGGAAGGACTCATGTCTTGTGTGAGAAGGACCCCATGCTGGAGCAGGGCAAGAGTGTGTGGAGTCCTCTCCAAGGAGGAAGGAGCATCAGAGACAACGTGATGAACTGGCCACAACCTCCATTTCCCATCCCTTTGCACCACTGGTGGGGAGAAGGTAGAGAAAATTGTGAATGAAGGTGAGCGCAGGAAGAAGGGAGGGGTGGGGGGAAGGTGTTTTTAAGATCTGTTTGTAATTTGCATTATCCCACTCTGATTTGATTGGTAAAATTGTGATGGTTTTGTTGTTTAAATAATTGATGCTTGTTTATTTGTTTATTTTCCAAAGCAAGTCTGTTCTTTGCCCAAGACAATAATTTGTGAGTGATTCCTTCCTGTCTTTGTTGTACTTTTTCCTCTTCAACCCACTGCAGGGCGGAGGGGGCAAGTAGGAGTGAACGATCTTCTTCGTGGTGTTTTGTGGCTGGCTGGGTAAGCCTAAACCACAACAACACAGAAGTGCATCTTATGCTGAGCAGGGCATAAGTCAGAATCTGCATTGGTATGAACTCTAACATAACTGCATCTACTTTGGAGTATTTCTGTCAGTTTAACTACATCAGAACAATGAAGGTGGAAAAACTTACCAGTTCGGTTTTCTTCTAAAGAGGTGGAAATAGTTTTGTGGACTGAGAATTCTTTGGAACAGAGTTCCACTTCATGAAAAAAAAAAAGGTGGAAAAGGATTTTTGTTTGCTTGTTCTTGCTGTGTTGGTGGTCTAAGGACATGGGCTTGACAAAATTTATAGCTGGAGTTAATATTTTCTGTTAGATCAACTAATATAGTTGGAAAAATTAGACAAGTTTTTGTGTACGCAAGCCCTCCTTTCTGCCTAAAAGCTCATCTAATT
This sequence comes from Megaceryle maxima, assembly GCA_024605025.1. Lineage (NCBI taxonomy): Eukaryota > Metazoa > Chordata > Aves > Coraciiformes > Cerylidae > Megaceryle > Megaceryle maxima. The sequence continues at coordinate 13,156 of JANHGN010016563.1, forward strand.
TTTCCAGCCATGCCAGCTGATCTGATAAAGGTGGCAGGTTGGGCCAATACAGGTGGTAGCAGAAGAATCAAGAGATACACAGGGGTGATATAGAGCAGGTTGCTTCACACACACTGTAAGAGCATACTATTTACTTTGAAACAAGTCTTTTTGTCAGAATGCTAAAATTTGGTCTAGTTAACCAATTCCATTTTATAATAAATATACAAAGACCAACACTATTGATATGGTCCCAGTATTACACATCATCTAGAAGTATTTCAGCATTGGTTGTTGGGTTTTTTTCCTTCATTTTTAAAGAAAAACAGAATGTGTAACATGTTATTTCTTTCTCCCTAATGGAAGTGATCTCATGCACAGAATACCAGACTGATGACTGGATTTAATCCAAACTTTTCTAAACAAGAACATCTGGTCAAAAGAGGCTACTGCCCAAAAATTTCTGTTTAAGAGCAAAACACCATTTTGAACATTTTGTGACTTACGTACAATGGCTGTTATAAAGAAATCAGTACAGTAATGGTGGGGTTTTTAACTATATTAAAAGCCGCCAGCATTTTTTAAAAGTCTTTATCAAAATATGTGCATATTTCACATTTAGAAGCATGATAAACCACAAAACTTAGTTCACAGGCAAGGTTGAGATTGACAATACAGCAACTCAATGAAACAAATTAATAAAACTAATCGCTGATGTTATAGTATCCTTACCCCTACCATGGAGAAGGGGGTTATAAGACAGGTATAAAATCCTTAATATAACACCTGACATGTAAAATATTTCTGCCTCCTATAGAAAATGTAAAACTATAGAGTTATGCAGCCTATGCCTTCTAAACCAGTGTATAATATCGAAATAACTAAACTATTACAATATAATGTATTATCTCTAAAGGCAAAACAGGATGAAAAATTTTACATAAAACCAAATAAGATTTATAATTTTAAATCAGTCTTGTTCTCTAATGAACTGTGCAAACTGATGCTAAAAACTGCCTGAGTAAGTAAATCATCCTTTGTTACATTTTTCTAGTTTTCAAAACATTTTTTCTTTATTTGAGTTAGTTGGTTTTGGTTTTGTTTTATAGGATTTTCATATGAGGAAGAAAAGAAGGAACAATATCTACTCACAGGTAGTCTTTCTTCTTCAGATTAAGTCTTCCAGCAAAACTGATAGTTAGAATCAACATAGAAACAAATCAGGTTTTTGACAGACTTAGTTTTTTCTATCACATACATGTGAGATTAAGTACAGCACAAGTGAAGCCATCAACAGTAAATGCATAGTGAATAAGACAAAAGAGCAGTAATATTTTTAGTGGAGTGATATGGATAATTAATTTTGCAATATATTAATGCATTGGGTTTGAAAGCTTTTTAAGTCAAGTAATAGAGATGTTTTAGCCTTTTATCTTTATGAGCCAATGAAGTCAGGACACTTACAAAATTAATGTTGGTCTACTGTTATTCTTCTAATAATGACTGATGAAAGTACAGTATTATCCATCAGATAAGATTACTAGAGTATACTGGCTGTATCTACTAATGCATATTGCATATAAATATATGTATAAAGTGGATGCTTTAATGGTAAAACCTGCAAGTTTGGCTGTTCAGCCAGAAAAAGAACTGTTGCAGTACTTTTTTTTCTGATATATATCTGCTTAGCTCTCACCAGGATAATGGGTATGTTAACAACTGTTAGGGTTTTATTTTGTTAGAAAACTTAGTATTAATAGCTGTCTCATACAGTTATTCCCTTTTGACTGTACAAGTGTGCATTTATTATAATAACTTTAATAAGTTCTACACATATTTTCAGGGAATAGCTATCCAATTGCTCTTTTTGATCTGTACAGAATATTCAGTGTAGGAAATAACAGGGATATTGCTCAAAAGCTTTTTCAGCTCTACTGAACCAGTAAAAGTAGCAAGTGAGAACATGGGATAAAAGCAGCAACATTTTAACTGATATTATACTACCAAACTAGCTTTAGGACTGGGGTACTAAAAAGTATATATATATATATGTATCTAAATAAATAAATTAGGCAGAAAAATTCACAGCTCAAACAGTTTGCAGTTCTTAAAAATTATTTCTATTTATTCTCTGCTTTCCAAGGAGAAGAGCAAGATGATTAAAGTCTTGTGCAATGGATATTTGAATCTAGTCCAGGGTGCTTGTAATTTAAATACAGAGTGAAAATTATTCCCAGTCTATGAATTCAGATGATTTTTGGGACATATTGACATTACTAGACAGCTTGTCAGTCTTTTTCTCAAAGATGGCTCTTCATTATTGTCAGAAAGAAAAGCAGTGCTATTTATGACACACTGTGGGAGAAATGGTGCTGGATGCAGGGACAACCATGGTGGAATGGACTACTGAAGAATGAATGTGTCAGTGGAAATCAAAACATTAAAATAGCTATACTGATGTCTAATGGTTCTTTAGATTAGTGTTATAAGGCATGACAAAGACTCGAATTACAGCTTCTTTGTTTTCTTTTCCTCCATTGCATGTCTTAAATTATCATGGAGCAGTAAAATGTATTTATGTATCTTAACAGCTAATGGCAAAAACTTTCATTAGCCTCACTGTGATATAAATTCTCCCCAAATAGGGCAGAAGAATTACAAGTAGTCTGGAACTTCTTGAAGCAAAGAATATAGTACCATTTTAGATTTCCTACAGAATTCTCCGGGGACTACAGCTGTTACTTAAGAAAGGAATGGATCTCCTTCATAACCTGTAACATTTCTGCCACCCCCATCCACATGTCTCAAGAACCTGAAGTTTTCTAAATGACCCTAGCCACATATTTTTGGGCTGTTAAATCCTACCCCTGATGTTTACACACTGAGACAAGGTAGGTGCTAAGGATCTGATGTAATTTTCACACTGTAATCAGTTGTCAACAACTGTGCTAAGAGCTCTGAAGACATGTGTCAACTTGTCAAATGAGAAGTTTTTCAGCTGGCCATTTAGTACATTACAGCACCACGTATACTCCAGTGCTGAGACTCAGTAACCGTTCTTAATTTGCCAAACACATAAATGAAGAAAAATTCTCTTCCATTTCCACCAAAACAGACCCTGTGAAAATCCAGTCCAATGCCAACTGTCAAATATATGAAAACTCTGAATCAGAGTGTTCTTTGCCAACTCTTTTCTTCTGCCTGCATAGCATTTGGAGAAGAACATAATCCTCATGCTTGGCAATAGCCATGATGGCTGTTAGGTAAATTCCAGAGCATGAAGAGTAGCAGAGTCACATACTGCTGTCTGAAAGGCATTCATTCACAGTCCAAAGCTCTCTTATGGAGAATCTCTGTTTCCCTGAATTCAGGCTGATGTCTTCATGATCGGTGAGAAGCCCTGAGAGAAAACTGTATGACCATTAACAATACAGGAGGTCAGTGAAAATGTTGAGAGCACGGAAGACCAAGAACAATAGAACATCTGTGAGAACTAGAAATAGGTGTGAGATACAGTTATGCAGACAATGGGATGTTCTGAATGGGTGCTTCAATTCAATGCGTGTTTTCATTATAGAATGCACTGAAATATAGAGCATACTGAAAGAAGGGAACAAACCATCAGTTTGGCCCCTTATCAGGGTGTTAGTTTACAGTAATTTGTAATGGATGATCATTATTTTTAATTCTTAAAATGTAATATAATTTTAATGTAGCCCTTGGAATCTCATATTTCAAATATGCACACTTCTTTCCAGGAGAGGGCAGTCCATTCCCAGGTTCAGTTGGCTCCCATTGCGTTTTAATCCAAGAAGTCTAGCTAGAAGCTCTGACAAAGATGTAAAGTTTCTTTGGCAGGGCACAACCAAGACCCCAGGAGACAAAACTGTCTCAGGCAAGGCAAAATAATGGTTCTCCACTGTCTCCCTGAAGAAGAAAGAATGCTAGTGATAGTACATTGGTAATCAGTAATGTACAAAAGGGAGGCACAGAAATGGAGTGACTATATCATCATAGCTGTACAAGGGCAAATAAATAGCATAACCTGAACTTTGGAGAAGGAAGACTTCTCCCTATCTATTACACAACTATCATAAATCTGTATGCTATAAAAGCATAAATGCACTAGAGGCAGCCAGGAGCTAAGGCTGGATTTTATTTCTTTTCTTTTCATTCTTCAGTTTATTTCATTTAATTATTTTTCATATTTTCATAGAACAATGCAAGGGGTTATTTTTACAAACAGTATCTAATGAGTAAGACTGCTTTTCTTCACTTGTTGATTTTTTCTTTCACTTGTTGCTTTTTCCACAGTTGTCCCTGTCTTCCCTCTACCTATCTCTGCCAGGTATGTGATTCACCCAAGAGATCTTTGAACTCTGCTCTGGAGTAAAAAGCAGGGTAACCACATCAACAAGATACAGCAGTTGAAGTAATTAGCTTTAACAGCATCTGGCACAGACACTCATGAGCTTGTCTGAGATAGTATGTTCATGTATTATATTTCATGGTTACCGAAATCCACAGAAGAAACTGGCTTCTCTCCTGAGGTGGTGTAGCAGCATTAGTGCAATGCCCAGAAGGAGTTTAGTGAGTCCTCTGCAGCAGCTCAGATGCTGACATGAACTTATCTGCAGCTATTGTTGCACTGCATTGTAATCTACCCCGCAGGAGATCAATGTAACAAAACTCATGGAAGTAGAAAGTGATTTCTCTTTAAAAAATGTCTAAAGGAATTGAGTTTACCCATTCAAAATCATTCTCTCATGAACACTTCTACACCCACATGCAGTCAAGCACTTCTTGGTGCTGGACCTCTATGCATCCAGGTGTTCTGTCCAGGATGACTAGTGGGGCACAGGGGATGCTGGCTCCTGAATCCTTATAATGTCTCTGGGTTTATTTTTGATTAACAATGGCCAATTAGTTTTGGACAGATCTTTTCATCATTTAGGAGTCATGGGCTGTAATGAGGTGGTCCTTTCTACAGCCTGTCTTCCTGTTTGGTTAACAGAAAAAAAAAAAAAAAAAAAAGAATAGTATCATGTGGTATGCAGTCAGGTAGTTTGAGCTCTAGAAAGGAAGGACAAGGCATGGTGCATACTTTTCAACTCTTCATTTTATATGGAGGATAGATCATGTATCACCTAAGTAATAATTTAAGAATTAAACTACAAAGACTTACAGAGAATTTTGATTTGCTTAGAGAATCAAGCAGGAACTTGAAATACAGTCATGAACAACAATACAGGAAATCAGTTAATATATTGACAGGACCAAAGAACTGGAAAAATAAACTAAGAGCAATGTACTTTCTACAGGCTTGCAATAAGGATATAAAAAATTTAAGCACAGTCAGTAGGTTTTCATAATAATAGAAGAACTTCATACTGCGGTGCTGAAGGACAGAGGAGTTCATTGTAAGGGAAGTATACTGTCCGTTCATATTAGGAAGCTAGCATTAAGTTAGACATATGTATGAAACTTTTAATTTAATCTCAGTTTACTTTATTAGCTGGAAATTGGACCTATATCTTTCCTAAATTATTTTTAGTGGATTTGCTATCTCATCATGTACTCACATTACAGCAAATCCACTTGAGACAAGTGCTGAAGATAAGTGTATTTGATAGGCATGGGGATGCATCCTCCAATGGGCAATAATGACCACAGTCTTTTTCTTGTCCCTCACTCATGCCAGTGCTGGAATTTTCTTGCAGTGATCCTAGTCCTTCCAGCCTGACTGGTAATGATTTCAGTATCAGGATGTCCTTGTCTCTTGAAGAGGGAGCAAAGGCTATGTCTATATTAGTAAACTAAACATGACCAAAGCCTGGGCTTGAACACTATCCTGTGATGGTGCAAGCTGTTCAACTGTTAGCACATTCTCTGGCATAGCTCTGGTCCATGCTGACTAGCATGGTCTCACATAGTGCCAAGACATAGTTTGGGGGCTGACAGTGTCTAGGGACTTTCCCAGAAAGAAGTGCAACTGTTCATTTCATTCTCGATAAAACTTAGCTATGCTTTTAGAGTCTTAACTGCAGGCTGTACAAATGTTCTGACTGGCTGAACAATGCCCAATGATACAGTATTCCTCTTTACTGGCATTCATTAGAACATGCATGCAAGTGCAGAAAATACACACTTTTTTTTTTTTTTAATTCACATTTGAACTGAACCATAATACTCATAAGTAGGAGTTTACTATAAAATTAAAAAGACCTTTTTGATTGTCAGAAACTGAGAAAACAACAGATGAGTGCCTTACAAGTTTTAGATCCAAGGACCCATGAATGCATATGCATGTGAATTTGAGTACAAATTCCTATCTAGCAATAGTTCTACTGAATTCAGAGAGTATTTCTGAACATAAGTGTTTTCACAGTGAAGGATGGATGGGACAGTGAGGTTCATGGTCTTCCTCTCCAAAAGAATTTTAAAGAGATTAATTAATTTCTCCATTTTGAATCAGACCAGTGACAGAAACTCCAACAGTTTCACAAACCTCTGACACACACAAAAAAATTGTTGATCAAAATAGTGTGATTTGGGATGGAACAGAAAATAAGAGATGAACAGTTGGCAGGTTTGAACAGAGCTTTTTGTGGGAAGAAGCAACGAAACACTGGAAGGATTTGGGGGAAAATGACAGATGAGAAAGCTGTAAAGGACAGGAGTCAGTTAAATTAATTAAATTAGTCTTGTTTCTATTCCAGTTCACAACTAAGGGTAGGCTTGCTAGCCATTGTGATTGTTTTGCCATATAAAACACAGTCCAGGCCACTGATAAATGTCAAACTCTTCAGTTCTTCCATCTATTACTCTCTAAAGCACTTAAAAGGCTATTGCAGCTCTCTCAAATATTTATAAAGAGGCAGTTTTGTAAAGCAGACAGCTATTTTGCCATATGTCTGAATGACTGTTCTTCAATACGTTCTCGAAGAGTAATGATAACTCTTGAAAAAGGGCAATTCAAAGGAATCTGTTTCATTTACATTTAGTCCAACATTTGAGCTTTGTGAAAAAAATGACTAAAGGGTCATTTTATGTTTGAACACATGACTTTTTTTTAGAAAGCTCATTCCCTTTTTCTTTAAAGTAATGGAAGGTAACTGTGTGGAAAGCAAGAGCAACTAGCTAACATAACACAAAACCAAATGCACACATTTGGGAAATCCTTTGCTGTTCTGTTGTGATGATGTGGCATCACCAAGCTCCTGGCTTAGCATTTCTTTCCCATGACAACAGAAGAAACTGTTCCATCATAATCCAAACCTTTCTATTTCAGTAGCACTCCTCTGGACTTAAAGACAGTGTTGACATATCAGCATCTGTAATCATCAGCAGAAATAGTCCCTTAATTTCATTTATGTGTTTATATTAAAAAAATAAAATAATAAAACACAAACAAACAACAACAACATAACCCACAACCTTTGGGAAATAGGTAAAAATGAGTTAGAAAAATTAGGCAGGTTAGTAAGCAGTCACAGGAATGTTTGAGAATAAAGACCAGAAGGCATTTGTAAAGGGTGTCTGGAACGACTTTCATGCAACAGATGGTACTTGGTAGAAGCACTTGCATTTCAATTTCACTTCTGAATGCTGCAATTGTTTGTATTAGGGAAGCAAAACATTCACATACAGCTCTAAAATTTCTTCAAATGTAAGTTTTTGTGAGTTCTATTTAGGCTTTGAAAGCATTGATTGTTTTTGTTTTTTTTTTTTCTTTCATTCTCATTTTCACTTTCCCCCCACCCCTTCCATACATGCAATAAGAAATGTGGTGCTCAGTATTTTACCATATATCTTTAGTTGTGTTCACTTCTGATACATTCTTATACTTACTTACATATAAAATGAAAACTAGAACTCTCTAATTTGTTAATCAGCAGACATTATCTTCAGTGTCAGTTCCCCTGGGATCAAAAGGCCCTACTTTAAACCCATGATTAAGAAAACTTTGCAGCATGCACACAAGATGAATAAATGATCAGTGGTACTAAGCAGAGTTTTAGTAGAGATTTTTACAACATAAAAACCACCTTCAATTGTATTTTATGCTTCTGTAGCACAGCTATATCTCCCGCCATTTTCCCAAGGGGTTTTGAAGCTGTCTGTGGACACTCAGGAATGCTATTATACCACCCACCATCATGCCATGTTGTTCACAGTGTGGCACCAGGGCCTCTTCTTACCATCTGGGCTCCTCCAATATTTTATATCGAAACTCAAGAAACAGAAACACAGAGTGAAAACAACAGCATTCTGGAAATCTGAAACCAGCTGTTGTATAAAGGTATAAAGTGTTTTCCTGATCTGTGTAATTTTAGTTTTAATTACTGAAGAGTTATCTTCACAGACAAAACATCATCCCATGTTGCTGTTCATTCATGCTGTATTATTATTTTCCAACCAAGTGTTACTTTTTCCAAGTGAGTGTTTTGCTTGAACTAGGACCACAAAAACTGGAAGCATATGACACCATTCAAATCAAAATGGGACAAATTTCAGTGTCTTAAAAACATATCTGTCTTGGTTATTTTTGTGGCAAGAGATAAAAGTCAGAGTGAGTGATAGTGGAAGAAAACTGTTCATTATAAATCAACCTCAGCTATAAGTAACTGTCTTAGATAATCTATAGTATAGAATTGATTAAAGCACACTCCTAATGGATAGTTCAGAAAGAATCATTCATAATATTTAGACAAATATTAGAAGACCAAACTTTGATGTGTGAAGTGTGCTACCCACTCACTTCTGGCATAGCACCCCCTTCTGAGGTCCGACTTTTATTCCTCTGCAATCTTTCCCCTTTCCTTCCTCTCAGTCTAGAAGAAAAACTCAGTATCACTTTACATACCTCTTACCTAACAGACGTTCTGAACTTGTTATATTTAGAAAATTTCAAACCTCAGTCCTACACAAAATGCATACTATACCACTATTATCAATAACAGGAAATTAGAGATATTAACAGAGTATTTACACAAGGAACTCATTAAAGGTGTCCTGTTTTCAACAGGAAGGCCCTGTTGAAACTGAGAGGGGACAGCATATGAAGAGCAATAGGCTGTTCAAGGTGTTCTCCTGCTACAGTTTATGGCAGCGTGTGACTTCATCTTCAGCTTCCATGTAGCATTTGCATTAATTCATTAATTCGTATTAATTGTGGCAAACAATAAAGCTCATTCTTCTGGATGTGGTACAGGGCAGTGTTTCTGGAATAGGTAGGGAGGAACACAGGGGAAGGCTGGGCAAAAACAGAGCCTTCATCAGTAGTACTTCAATAGTACTATTACTTCTAAGACAAATATTAGCTTAGTGCATGGCAGAGGAGTTTTCCTAATTAATGACAAAAGACTTCATACTACTACATTCTAGATCTCAATTTTAGTTTCTTGCATGTTGGCTCCTTATCTTGTAAATGCCTTGTTCGCAGAGGAGTCATGAGGATAAATATATGCAATGATATAAATTAAGCAAATGTGATAGAAAGGAGGACCTTGGAAGCATGTAGTCAGTTAAAGACAATACTTCACTTCTTTAATATCCCCTTTCAGGATTATAAAGCAATGAATTTGTGAGCCATCTGAGGCTCTCTATCTCAAATTTCTTGTGTTCTTCAATACTGTTCCAGTTCAGCTACTCAATTAATTTTTGCTCATAAAGAAATGTGCATTCTAGTTGGTTCAAACTGAACAGAAGAAAATTTGAGTGGGATGAGTACTCAAGTGGAAGTGAGACTTAACTGAATCTCTAGGCAGCAGCAAGAAAAGGAAAATGTGGTGTAAACTGTCTGACAATGACTTGGAACTAAAAATCTTAAAACTGATTTCAAAACATAAGCAATATGTGGTTTGAAGCCTATACTATTATGAACACAGGAATAGCACAGGAAAACTGATCAGGATAAAATAAACTGATTGATTTGCTTTGCAGACATTTCTTTTAGAAATTAACATGGATTAATCAAAAATATTTAAGAGGCACAATACCACATTACCTGGAAGTAATAAGGATGATCAGATAAAATAACTCTTTCTTAATATCCCAATGTACACACAGCACATTCCTGCTATGTTTTATCATTTTTCTGTACATTTTTCATATGGTATTTCTGAATAATTACATAATTGTACAAAATGTATTGACATTGCATCTTAAAAAAGCAGCTACATTAATGCCTTATAATGGCTTATCTAATGCCTAAATGAAAACACAGAAATATTTTTCATGTTACACAAAAGCTGATTGTGCACTGTGTTCACTGGAATGTTTACTCAAATGTCCAAAGTTTTAATGGATAAGCTGAAAAGCAATATAAATCTTTCTGAAGTTTATCACATTGCTTAGCATTTTGTAAATCCACTTATATTTTCCTGAAAATCAAACTCTGCAACGTTTAAGCAAGTGAAAATTATATTTTAATCTTCTAAAAGTCTATTTTGCTCTTATTTTTATATGCAATAAGAAAGCCTCATCAACATGTAGTCACAGAAAAGAGTGAATGTTCTGTGCCTTTGCTCATTGACACTTTTTAAAAGAAAGAAGGATTAAAACTAGGATTGTTAAATTGTGAAATATTTCGTAGTAACAGAAGCAGATACAGGACCAGACACATATTTCAATGGAGTTTACTAGGTCTTTTACCTGAAATAGGGCTTTCCTTTTAGACTTTTAAAAGTCTAATTCTAAGAATATCAGAAAGACATCCTTGTCTAGACTGTATCCCAAAAGGTATAACCAGGGAAGTGACCCTGGATAACAGGTTATCTAAATGTAGCAGTTTACCACATTCCCAGTAAGTCATTTTCACACCAGCTTGACTGCAGCTTAATTTCTGATGCCAGATACTCCAGTACCACTCGAGTGTGGTACTCGAGTTCTGTATCTTAAGACCACCTCTAAATCATACAGAATCTTGAAGCAGCTTGTTAGCAACAACACACATTTTCCTGCCTGTGCCAGCCCCTTCAAAAGATATTTCTCAAAGACAAGTGTCCTGGTTTGAGCTAGAACAGAACTAATTATGTTGAGTGATTATACTTTTCAGGTCATTCTCTTCTAAATAACTGCACTTTCTGGATTTAATGGAAAATTTTTGCAGACAGCATCTGTTTCTAGCAGTCATAACGCTCAATGTTTAGAGTTACTACCAAGGGTTGGTTTGCAGACCAAGGTCACTGCTAAATCTTGTTTATCACATTGATGTTGCAGAAGGTAAAGGCTGGACCTGCAGGGAGGAGCAGACAGAAGAGGTGACCCTAAACTGACCAATGAGGTGTTCCATCCCATATACATACTATTTGGTATAAAGCTGAGGGATGACGGGGTCAGTCCCTCTTCTTCAGTGTCTGGCATCCAAGGAAGAATCTGTCCATTATTTTGTGTTCGATGCTGATCCATGTGTTCCTGAATCCAGTTCCAGAATCTGGCTCCCGAATCTTGTTGCCATCTTCTGCTGAGTCCATTCTGGGGCTTGTCCCAGTGCCTGCTCCACAACATCAGTGGTGATGGTGACATAATTGCCATCAGGGGGAGCTGGCTTCAGTACTGGTTTTGTATATATTTGTATATGTTCTGGTTTATTATTCTTTTCATTAAAACTGGTTTAATTTCCTTTTCTAATGGCTAAGTCTCTCTTCTTTATTCCCCTTCTCTTCCCCTTTAGGGAGGGAAAGGGGTTAACAGAGAGCATCTGTTACAGGTCTACCAGACTGCCCTGACCCTAACCTGTGACAGAAAGATGAGAGCTACATATCATATCTTGATATGATACAGGGTTTTAATGTGGAACAAAGTTACTGACATTTGTGCTTTAAATATACATATACCCATTTTCAGACAATGGTCAGACACCTCAGTAAAGGTCCTTGATGTTTTGCAATCCTCAGCTACCATGAGGCTGATGTTCTTGCAGTGTCTGGTCAGCAGATTTTCAAAATATTTTATTTTAACTTTACTGATTCCAATGTAAGGCAAAGAAATCTTAGTGGAGCATGTAAATGCTAGAGAAAGACAGCTTTACTAATCCCCATTTTGGCCTAGCAGGCTGGGGTTGGAAGCTGTGTCTATGAGTGCATAAAGTTTTATTGATCCTCACTGGAGTTACACATCAGCAAACAAATGTGGTAGATGATGTTACTAATTCCCTCAGTTCCGATCTCCACTTTTTAATCTCCAAACACTGCCTGGAATGTAAGATGTTACAAAATAATATATAAATGTTTGTACTGAGTGCTAGGAAGGGTGAAGGTGCTCTCATCTTACTAAACATGCTATTATTCCTTGTGTTTAACAAAAGATGTACATAATGTTGTTGAAAATCATGGGCAAAGCCTCTGAGCAGAATCCTGGGCTCTGCTTGTTCAACTCCAATTGTCTGTGCTATGAAAGGGTTACCAACAAGACAAGGAACAAAAGGACTGAGAAGGATCTTCTATCTAGTTCCCAGCAATTGGGGAGTTGTACCATGCCAGCACACATTAAAAAATATCAAAGTCCACTGTAAAATTGTGTATGTTGAAAGTTTATCTCCTACATACTGCTCCATCCAAGAAGGCTGTTCTTTACTTTTACAGCTCTGGTGAAAATGTGAAAGCAAGGGATGCTGTAAATTGAGAAGGAGTTGGATGAGCTATCATTTACAAAACTGAATTTTCACAGAATTTAGAGTGAATTCTCTCAAACTTGAATTTCTCTAATAGGATCTCCTAACAGAATTTCCTTTGCACTGAAAACTATTTGAAAGCACCTCACAAAGCCTAGAAGTGAACAATCTCCCTAAAGGCAGGCTCTGCATGAAGTGCCAGCAGCTTATTAAAACTGACTTTGACTCATGGAATTTCATAGCTCCACAAACAGAGAAGTCTAGGGAGATAGGTGCCACCTGAAATCCAGATTCATCACAGATAGTGAAAAGCAGATGAAAAGAGGGAGAAAAAGCAGTATGTAAGGTACAGTTGTCTTTTGGCTTGACAATATGTAGCTGTTATGCAACCACTGTTTTTAAGAAAGATGGACTGAAAACACTACCAAATGCACATTAGTCCTGACATTTAACCTCAGAGGTCAAATTTCTTTACCAACAAGACTTCAGGTGTTTAAGAGGCTCTGTATTCATGATAGATAAGCTTACATCTACATTTGAAAGACTCAGGACAGATGTGAAGTACAACCTGCTATGTCATAACAAGAAAGGCCTGAAAAGAATCATCTGAAATGGTGTCTTAATGACAGGTTACACAAACCTCTCATAGGACTGATGTAGAAAAAGTTGCACTGCTGTAGGACAGACAGGTAGAATAGATAAACTATTTTTCTCTGAAACTTTATGGTATCTTGGATCTCAGCTCTTTGCAATCCCAATAGTCCAGGAAGTTGTGTCATCTGGTGCTTGGAATAAAGATGGGACCACGAGCTCCAAAACAGATGTCACCATGTCTTGGTTCATTTCTCCATGTCTCTTTTTCTTCTTCTAGCATGAAATTCAAATTTCAAAGTTTAGACCTTTAAAGAAGGTTCAAATCTTACTGAACAGATTTCAAGAAGCCCAGGTTTATGTTTTCAAGCTGTCTAATAATGCAAATATCTTATCCTACAAGCTAATTTTGCCATTGTAATGTTTTACCTCTTCTGACCTAAGAATATACCACATTTTCAAATATTTTAGATATTCAAACATTTATGTCACTACTGGATATCAGGGAAATTAAATTAGCAGAAAAATAAGGTACAGACTCTGGACTTGACCTGTGAAAAGGAAAACTAAAATGAGACTTTTTTTTTTTTTTACTGTAGTCACCAAGTTCAAATTGTGAAGCCTGGAATTACTACAGGGGATGAACAATGCAAAATGAAGAGGAGAATGCAGGGACTCTCTAAAAGACAGATTAATACCAAAATTTTCTGAACCTCTTCCCCAGAGCCCCAGCATACAGTCAGGTGAAATGGCAGCACCATTCTTGGGGAACATACAGGAAAGTCTTTTGCTGTCTTACTCCTTCCAGAAAAGGAATGCAGAGTGGAATTCAACTTATCTAACTGAAGATAAGATTAAGGCATTAGGTAAATACTGACTTCTAACTAGTCTGTGACTGATTAGTCACCCTCCAGATTCCTCTTCCAATCAATTGAGGGATATGTATTTGGAAACAGTTTGTCTGACAACATATATGTCTACTTCAGGGTGAGCCATATTCTGGGAATTCTCATTGCTGTCACTGACTACAAAAGGAATTTAGTGTGATGAACTTGGCAGGAGACATCTACACTGTAGATCTCTGCATCTGATCAGATAAATCCACCTACAGTGTATATAGTCCCACTGAAAGGGAGCTTGCTTCACTTCCATCTGTTCTCAAGAATATGACGAGCAAGTTCTCCTTCCACTTCAACATGCTCACCAGTAATGGGATGGGAAAAACAGAGAACTTTTGGGCCTTTTTTTTTCTTCTGTTGAAAGACTACAAGAGATAACTGATATGTCATCAAGATCCTTGCTGTCAGAGGACTGTAACTACACATCCTTTCCTTGGACAAGGTAGTCAGTCAAGCAGTCTCTTCTGCCATAATTCAAGGTTTTATATATGATCACAGACTCTTATGTGCACTACCTTTCTTATTTTTATTTTTTCTTCTTTCTCATACCTAGGCAGCCTAATGCTTCAGCCATTTAATTAAACTATAAGGGGACAAATATTGGCAACCAGGTGGCAGAATTTAGATGACAGAACAAAAAAGTGAATTACTTTCCCTTGCCTGGAAAAGGAGGAGACTGGGGAAGAGAATTTTTACCAGTGTGTAGAGAGATTTTCCATTTTAGACAGAAGTCACACACCTGGCTCTGAAGAGCATCAGAAGACGTTAAATATTCGGCATTTTGACATTTTCTTGAAACAGGAAAGTGCATGCCTGTGATGGTTTTTCTGATGACCTTTGAGGTATTGTGGTGCAGATTATTACTTTGGATGATTGCAATACCTAAGGAGCTTTGCTACTCAACATCTTTAGTTAGGACGTGCAATTGATCTAGCATTCATTTATGAAATTTTCCATGCTAGTAGCACTCATCATACTTTGACAAAGTTTCCTCATTTTCCCTATTACAGATTTGTTCATACCATCAAAACAGGTTTTTTGACCTTTCCATCTGTTATCAGTCATCATTCTATTCTTTTTATTAGTGTCCTGGTTTGAGTGAAAACAGAACTAATTCTGTTCAGTGATTTTGCATTCCAGTTCAGTTCTTCTAACTAACTGCACTGTCTGAAGTTAATGGTATATTTTTGCAGACAGTGTCTTCTTCCAGCAGTGATAACACCCGACGTTTAGAATTAGTACCAAGGATTGGTGTGCAGACCAAGGTCACTGTTGGATCTTGTGTACCACACTGGGGGGGTGCAGAAAGTAAAAGACTGCACCTGCAGGGTGATGCAGACAGGACAGGTGACCCTAAACTGACCAATGAGGGATTCCATCCCATATACGTCATATATGGTAAAAAGCTGAGGGATCATGAGGGTCTTGCTCCATTTTGCTTAGCTCAGCTTGGTTCACATCCTCTTCTGGTTTCTTCTTATGACATCTGAGGAGGACTCTGTGCATTCTCCCTTTGATCCTGATCTGTGTGTTCCTGAATCCAGTACCAGAATCCAGCTCCTGAACACAGTTCCCCTCTACTGCTGGAGCCAGTCTGGACTCTCCTGGTGCCTGATCCACAGCATCAGCGGTGATGGTGAAATAATTGCCATCAGGGGGCATTGGGTTTAATACTGTTTCTGTATACATATGTATATATTCCATTATTATTGTTTTAATTTTCATTAAAGCTGTTCTAGTTTCCTTTCCTAATTGCTAAGCCTCTCTTCCTTATTCCCTTTCTCTTCCCCTTTGGGGAGGGAGGGGGGTTAACAGAGAGCATCTGTTATAGGTCTAGCAGACTGCCCTGACCCTAAACCATGACAGTTTTTATTGTCATATAATTCACTCTTAAGAATTCCTTTCCTCTGTACAAACCAAAATAAAAATGCTAAACACACAAATAAATGCATGACTACTATATCACATTCAATGTGTACATGAAAATGAGAACATCAAAGTGCTGCTGCAATCAAGAGAAGTTGTCACAGACAACTGTCATCCACAGAAATATTGCACAGACAACTGAGAAGACTTTAAAATGTACATGTGTCAGGAAAAGAAACTGAGTAATACCTTGTGTACTTGCATGCTTTATAAATATTCTCAGTTCATAGTAGTGTAACTTTTTTCTATGCTTCTACTAAAGTATTGATCAAGTCAGTTAACAAAAAGACTCTATTTTCTCAAGAAAATATCTGCTATTTAGGGTATGTATCCAAGCCTAAACTCACGCATACTTGTAGCACTCAAATTAGTCCACTGAGATCTCTTAGACATTATCATCCCTCATTTGTTTCCTTAGAATAATGTTATACACTGCTACTATTGAGAATATATATCCTGACATTTAAACAGCTAATTTATTATTCATATTCCTTTTGTGGACAAATTCAGTTTACTTGTGTTCTGAGATGTTTCAAAATATCTCAAGTAAGACTTCACAAATAAGACAAAATATCAATTGCTCCTTTTATCTATTCTTTTATTCTGTGTATAAGGAACTGTATTGAGAAATGACATACAACTTTCTGAAATCCTCTCAATATCACTCAAAGTACTTTTTTTTTTCCACTGGAAGCACATATACACACACATGCTCGGGTCTTTTTTTTGTAGCAGGCAGCATGTAAAGTGTGTAAGGAAGAAGATCCTCTTCTTTCAATGAAGCAGGAGATCTCTCAATTTAAGCCTGCACAAATATGGCATTAGCACAGACCACTGATGCTCTTTCATTTCAACAGTTATGTCCTTTTTTTTTTTTAACTGTATCACTTTTTTGTCATGCTCACTGCAGTTTTCACTGAAGGCAGTGAGGACTGAAAATCACAGTTCAAGAATGTGCAACAGCAATGAACCTCTCTTCCTTCTCCATAAATTGTTTTCACTTCCTGAGGGAAAAATCAAAAATAGGAATAAAATGCATGTACCTTCCATGTACCTTCTAATTGTTCCACCTCCAATTTACAAAATATTATACTGTGGTTGCAATTAACTGAGCATTATTTAAGAAATGTGAGATACACTTTTTTTTTTTTGGCCTTCAGCAGCAAAAAGTCATATAAAGTATATACATGTGATCTGAAATTTTACTTTGGGCAGAAGATAGTACTGAACAATTTTTTGGCACTGAGTCTGCCTTGGTCTCCAGAACAGACAGAGGGATAGAAGTTACAGTAGGTTTTGCTTTTAAAAGCACTGAAATGGACTTTTTTTCTTTTTTTTTTTTTTCTGATCCAATCCATATTTTGATCTTACTACATTTCTGTACAAGCTTTCTTTAAAAAAGTTCTGTTCTGTGGATGTCTTGAAGAGTGCTACTTATGACATTTTATTTGAATTATAACAGCACTGGATCCAAAATGACAAAGATCCTAGCAATCATGTTGTCACATGTAGGCAGGAAGTATGTGGTTATTAACTGAGCTAATTCACCCTTCCTTTGCTATTTCCTTGCCCATTCCACTGAGCTAAATTTATATGGAAACTTGATTCCAGTCCCTTCTCCTTTCCCTCTGCTTTTTTCTCCCTTGTTGAAATGATTAAAGGGATCAGAAAGGAAAAGGAGAAGTGATTCAAGATTGAAATGTCAGTGCTGATGGAAAGAGAAGAGAGCTGTGCAATGGAGAATTTAAGCATGATACCCAGAGACAGACTTTCACCGGTTTTCATTTGCAAAGTCACAGGAACATTGCAGAGAACTGTGGACATTATTTCCGGAGCTGGATTGCTCCCATTACACTAATGATGTCTTGCTAATTTGAGCCAGCCTGCAACAATAAACTGAGTAACAGTGATAAGGAAGGTCCAAATAAAGGTAAGAAAATTCAAGGTGTTACTCATATATTGCAGCTTGGGAGCTGGCATTTCTTTTTTTCTCCCTATAAAAGTAATTGATTATTAACATGAGAAATGCTCAGAATAGCTTTGCCTTGAATTCATTCTACTTTGGAGAGTACAAAAGTTTGACCCTAGTAAGTGCATTGCAAAGATTTATGCTTCATTAAACTGAGTTGAGAAAAGAGAAGCAAATATGAAATAAAAAGAGGAAAAAGACTAAGTAATTATGAAGTAACAATTCAGGTGGGAACAAAAGGGCAATGAGAAACAAAGCTATGAGAATGCTATGAAATGCATGAAAAAAAGCAGACCAAAAATCAAGTTTTCACACCAGTCTGAACTAGAAGATCTCAGTACTCACGAATTAGAAAAGGTGCATTAATATTTTATTTAACATGCAAACACAATTTAGGGAAAAAAAAATGGTGGGGGTAATAAAAAGACATGTATTTGAGAGTCTAAAACTTTTATAATTTTTAAAAGTTGCTTGACAAAAATCTGACCATGAATATCACAATAACTGCAGCAAATGAAAAATGTGAAGTATATGATAAGGCATATAATAGGGAAAGATGAAGATTCAGAACAATATATCAATAGGAAGTATTACTTTGTTTTGGTTTTTTTACTGACTTTGAACACATACATGCATACATTTTGCTAGGGGTTGAAAAATACTTTAGCCTGATGGAGTTTCTTCATGTCCAGCCCACAGCAAGGCTAAGCACATATTCCCAGCATGCATACAACCACATACACACACACACAGGTCAGCCACAGGACCTGCTTATCCTCCTGGTAACCAACTCTCAGCCCCTCTGATCTCTCCAGTAACTGGGCCAGGTTTATAGCTGCTTTGGTAACTAGACCACAGACCTCTTACTGTAATTACTGGCTGGTGAGACTTGATACTTGCTAATCAAACGCTGACATACACACCAACAGACATAAACACACACTGCTCTCTCTATTTGCCAGTATGAACCATGGTCTGACTCCAGTTGCTGCACTTAAACCTCCATGACATGTTCACACAGAATAGAGTCCCTCACCCAGAAAAAAAACAAATGGAGTTTAACGGGAAGACAAGAGAGAGAGTGCTGATGAAGTGCAGAGCACATGGCTAGACAACTGTACTGACAACCTATCCATTTACACACTATCAGCCCCTCTTACTCTATTCTTCCATACTTGTTCCTCCCCAAATGACATTAAAACCTCCCATACCCGCTTTTGTTTCCTCCCCTAAAACTCCCCAAATAAGTACAACTCTAAGATGTTCTTTCCCTGCATCTCACAAGTGCATCATGAATCCCATGTGCCCTAAGCAGTAACCTCCCATCAGTCTGAAAGTGGTCTGGGGAGAGTGCTCCACCCATTGCCTCATCTTGACAGGTTTCCCACCTAGCCCATGGTGCTCACAGCTGCCCTGCTCCTCCTGGGAGGAGCTGAGATAAGGACTTCTTTTCTCTGAGTTATTTGACCAAACGCTTCTACTTCCAACAGCCTTCATGCACAAGCCTCTTGGCATCTGGTCTGCACACCTCAGAACTGAATTACAGGACCTTGGAGGAAGAGAAGTGTAGGGAACATACAAGCAAATTAGTATTTTTTTAAGACAAGTAAATGGAAAATAAGACACACAGCTTCCATTTTAAATGTATTTTATTAGGGTAGGAAAAATCATTTCAATACCCAACTTTTCATACATTCTCAATCTGACTTTTTATCCGGAGCCAACAGCAAGTCATGGTCTCCATGAAGCATGAGTACCTGCACATCACCCTTCCACCATGGACACATACGCAAGCTCTTTCCTTTGCCACTATGCATTTTTTCCTCTGATATCTGATGTTTCACAGTTCTCCACTGAGAAATATATTGTAATGACAGTGAAAAAGGAGTAGGATAACAGTCATGGGGAGTGGTGTAATAGACAGTAGGCACAGTGTTGTTCACAGTATCGCAGTGTTCACTTGTTTTCCAAAGTGAATGAGGTTGGTGACCTTTAAAATCTGTTCCTGCTGCTTCTGCAGTTTGCTTCTTACCCGCTGCCACTCCACTCAAGCCACTCAACCCTAGTGTACATTTCGCACAGCACAATTCTGGAAGAGGCCACTATATATGCAGTAAGTAGAGGAGCTTTCTTTAAACTTCTGGGTTTTGTCTCCTTTGGGTTCAAGACTTGCCTGGGTTTTTTGATTGCTTTGGTAGCTCTTTTTTTTGTTTTGCTATACAAGATGACATATTTGAAATAATTGTTTCTTATTAATTATGACTACCATCCTGATCAGTATTGCTATGAGTTCTTCAAGCAGACTGGGATGCAGGGCCTCGCACCATACAGCCAAGAAGGACAGGAGAAAGGGCCTTGGGGGTGAAATGGAGGTGCAAAGAATAAAAAAATCTTGACCGAGGTCAAGAAGGTGACAACACAGGCCTATCTTCTTCCTTGTTTTCTGGGTAGTGACTTTGTGCTTGTTAATAGCTTTAAAAATGAAAAGCATTGCCTATCTGCTCAGAGTGATGGCTACATGACTTATTGGTTAGCCTCAAGATGTGTTCTTATTGAACATGTGGGAGAGTTGATTTTAACTTAAAAATAAAAGAATCTCTGTATTTTGGGTAGAAGGCAAGCTCTCCTTTTCTGATCAAGTGGTCAAGAAATACGATTTACTAGTTGTTCATGTTTTCCTAAGCTGTGAAGCCCCAGTGGCATGATACATATTCAGAGATGCTTTA
Source organism: Megaceryle maxima (assembly GCA_024605025.1). NCBI lineage: Eukaryota > Metazoa > Chordata > Aves > Coraciiformes > Cerylidae > Megaceryle > Megaceryle maxima. The sequence goes on from JANHGN010016563.1 coordinate 33,862, forward strand.
GGCTAGTTTGGGTGCTGTTTCTTAGGAGAAGTTAGACAATAAGTTAGACAATAAGTTTGTTTCTCTCTTCTTTATATTTTTTTTAAACCTTGTGTTTGTGATGTGTATTTGTTAAACTACAGATGAGGACAAGCAATCAGACTGTCATCTGAAAATTTCAAAATGCTCTCTGCATCCTGGAGAAATTGTCTAAAGTGTTTACATATTGTTACTGTACAATATTACAGCTTCTTACATAAAGTTAGAAAACCATCAAGTTTATCCCAGTGCATTTAGAACTTAAATAATTTCTGTATTTTGAGAGGATTTTGCTGGCAAATAAATTCAATATGATAGTTTGCTGCAGCTTTTCTGAGTTATACATCCAAATTTGAAATTTTCAGAGACATAGGATAAGCATAAAAAAATCATTCTATATCCACAAAATACTCAAAACATACTTTGTTTTTGTAAAAGTATTTTGATTAATTATTAAAGTATTCCCTTTGCAAGTACATAGAAAATTCAGATAATCTGGAATTTAAAGTACCAAAGAAGATGGCTTAACATTCACAATACAAAGAGCTTTGGTGCCTTAAGATGCTATTGACTATATCTGATCTGTTTTCACCTGTCTGCTCTGAAGGATCACTCTACTGGAAGAGCACATCATCTAAGCCCTATGTGCCAGCCTCTGGGCAAAGTTGCTTGGCTAAGTTTAAAAGCCCCCATCTATTGTGGCTCAGTCTAAGCTGACTGCCTTGCACTCAGGCAAGCAGCCTGTGAGTGAAGCTTGGTTAGATGGGCAGTAGTTGCCTGCAGAAAAATACTATGCTGCAAGGGACAGCTAGGAAATGGTAGTATTTTAACCTGTTACAGCTGTTTCAAAATAAAACCTGACTTAGATCATAGCCAGATAAAATGTTTTGACTGTCCCTGAGACCATTTTCCCTTAGACTATTCATACCATTGACCCATCCCTCCATATTCTGCCATTAACAGGTTGGCTTGTTTTCTCATTCATACAATGTCACAGAAGTGCTGCACAGTAAAAGCACTGGAGCAGTGAAGCAGCAGCAAAGGGCAGGGATGATAATCTTTTAATCCAGCTCATCATAAGAGTTCACCTGACTTCCCTTTGCAAAGCAGACTGAAATGACTAAGGCAGCAGAAGAGACTGGGTGGTGTGACTTGCAGTGGTAGCAGACATGACTACAGCTGCTGTCAGTGGTTGCAGTATGTACCCAGCTGTATGACTAACAAGCTGATAGGGATAAGACCATTGTCCGATGGCCAGAGGTGTGACTGCTTCCCACACCTCAGCTGCAGGTACTTGTTCTCTCATAGGCTCACGTGAGCTCCCACACCTCTTGCTGCATACCAGCAGCAGATTTGTGAGTGTTCTGTATGTACAAAACCAGAGGGCTTGACTCAGCCATATGTATGGCTTAACTAGAGAGACCTGCTGCCAGATGTGCTCTCTAGCAGATAAAACAGGGTGGTGTGTGCTAAAGGGCAAGGGAGGTGAAGTTTCCCCAACCCCAAACACAAACCTGCAGCTCCCATTAATACGAGGAACACCCCACAATGGCTCTTTGTCTCAGCTGGTCATCCATAATAACTTGGGTCAGAAGAGCAGGAACTGTCCATCACAGGTCACCTCTGAGTCACCTCTCTGAGTCATCTCTGCCTGATCTTGTTGCTGGCTACAGAGGCCCCAGCTACAGACCAGCGTGGGAAGGAGCAGTCTCCTTTCTGTGAATTGTCTTGATTCCATTGTTGTGCTACCACTTGTCCCTCACCTGCTGACCCAGCATGTCTTGTGAATGCCAGGCCCAGCCACCCAGGGGGTGTCTATCTGCCTGGGATGCCCCAGCTGGCTCCCGCTGCCAAGGAGGGCTGCTGACAATGTCAGCCAGTAAGTCATTTTCTGGACAGTGGCAAGCAAGCATACATCAAACCTGGCTTTTATTTGGCTTGCTATATAGTCTTAAGAAAATGACTTGGCCTTGCCATGCGATGTGTTTAGATGGAAATGGAAAAAGGTGCAGCTTCTCCTGGCTTGAGTGCAGAGCTGCAGCTCTTAGAGACTGCCAGAGTGCTCTGACCAGACAATACAGGGGAAGTTTGATGAACAAGCTGAATTGATAAGCTCATCTGTTTCACCAATGGACAAGAAAAGGCTTTAATTTGGCCTGGGTTGCTGGTGCCAGTCCTGTCTCTGGATGTTCCTCTCCATGGCTAAGAAGCAAAGAACAAAGGGGCAGAGAACTAAAAGGTCTAACAAAGACAGTAAAAATAAATAGTGCAAATACTTCATTAATATCAAGAACTGCAGAGAAGGCTCCTATGCTTTTACCCAGTCTCTCTGGGTCATATGGTCTTAATGTAGGAAAAAAACCCAACAGCCTGGTCATACAATTTTTATGATGACCTCTTCCTGCAATTCTAGTAGCTATTTAATTTCACAGGTAGAGAAGTCACCTAGGACACAAGAAGGGCATTACAAGCAAAGCAAATTATTTAACAATAATAAAATGATCTTGTGCACATACTGCAATGAAGTAAGTTCTGCCTCTCTATAGAATGCAATATTTATTTTGTTATAATTGCCCATCTATCCAGAAGTAATTTTAGCTTCATATCTTTTTAAATGCCTTCCCATTCTTTGCATAACAAGCTGGCATTCAGCACCATAGGAAAGAATCCAAACTCAGAGGCGTCTTTGTAGAGAAAAAAATCTGTGAACACAGTTTCTCTCAAAGGAGAAATTGAGTGTTCTTGTCCCTGCAGATGCACAAATGTAATACTAGCAAGGACCTTTTACATGTTTTTTTCCATGCTTGCGTTCACTGTGACTTTTCCTGCTGGGTACAGGATTGGAAGTTGGACTGACAAACACACTGTGTGTTATTACAGTCACATTTTTAAAATCCTCTGGAAGAGCATGTGGGTTTTGCATTTCACTCTAAAGCATTTCATTAGGAAAGTGAGTAGCACAATAGCAGTTACTATTAATAAAATTTGTAAAATGACAGAGCTACAGAATATGCAAATAACAAAAAAGTACAGCCAAGTATTTTACAATTTTCATATCTATTTTTCAATATTTATATATATGTATATAAAGATACATATATCAGCAACAGGCTGAAATAACTCAACTGAAAAATATCTTACTATTATTTTTGTAGATAGTCTTGAAAGGATGGTTCCCCAGGTAGCTGGTATGAAAGTTGACTGAAGAGCAGGATTTCACTTTTACAGAGCTAAAACCCATAGAAGGGCAGAAACCCCCTTTTGTTTGTTGTGGGACTCAGGCTTGTTTACATTTCAGTGTCTTGCTGCTGAGACAGCTTGCTGTCCCTGAGGGAAGGTGGAGAGGAAGTGCAGCTTCTCACATGACAGATCTTCAGAAGAACAGAGGCAGGATTGCTGTGGTAGGTTATAGCATAGATACTTGCATAGTTCATTCTGCATGTTTTTTTGTCTTGCACATAATCATAATTTATAACACTAACTGGATACATTACTTGGCAATGAGTCCTAATCTATTACTGGCAAACTAATGGTGTAAAATACAGTGATTTTAAGATCAAATCTCCCATACAATCCAGAACAATGGCAGATGATTTCTGAAGGACACTAGAGAGACAAAAATCAAGGATGCTTCCAGGTCCTTCTTGTACATATTTAATTAAAAGTTAATCTCTATTGAATAACATGCAAGAATCTCCCATGCAGGAGCTATCAAAACATCATTACATAGCTAGGTACATTTGTCAGATATAGTCACCCAAAACACATTTGGCATAGTTTTATACCTGTTAACCTTTATATTGATTACCAGAGTTGCATATGTCAGTATATTTTACAGACATGGCCTATTAAAGTATATGTAACATATTCATATAGGTACATACAAATAAGAAATGTACAGATGGCAATAAATAGCTCAAATAACACAACATAAGATTTTGTATCACAGAGACAGGATGATACAAGTTTTAGAAAGGAAGGACATACAGGAATTATAGGCAGAAAAAAATCTCTTGAAAATCAAAATAAAACACAGAGAAATTTCCATCATAGTATTTCAAGACAATAGTGCATACGTAGGTTTGCATACAGGAAAGTGTATTGCAATATTGCTCTGTTTTATTTTAGAGAAAAAAAAAAAGTCTCCCACAAAGGCTCCCTGTTCTGATTAGAGTAGTATGCATTCTCTTTTTATAGCCTTTTCTTTGGTTTTGGGTTAGAGGGGTTTTTTTTGTACTGATTAATGTAATAACAGACCCAGCTGTGGTCAGCCTGTCCTGCACTCATAGGCTAGCACACAGGGAGCAGCTGGTGCCCTGAGGAGATACAGCTGTGGCTGGCTGGCACTTCCACAAGATACTTTAGGGTGAGGGGGGCTGGTTGCTTCTCTAAGGGTTGGCAAGGTTCTGGTTCTGGACATTAGAGTATCCATATTTGGGATCTGGACTAGAGGAGTTTTAAGGAGTTTCTATAGTGTCAAGACTGCCAATACAGAACAGGAAGGACATCTAAAGTACATATATATGTCAGAAGACACATACAATAGAAAAGAAAACTTATCTGTATCACTCCAGATGTCAGCTTTCAAACCTCATACTCTGGAATGAGGAAGTCTTCCTGATAGATGCCCAAACAAATTGATTTCTAGTACTTCATTTGCTTCCTATTACAGCTTTGGACATAACACTGAGACTAAGAATTGATCGAGATTGTTAAACACTTACAATATAGCAAGTGAAAAAGTCCAGCCAAACTATTCACTGTTTGTTTTTTGGTTGTTTTTTTTTTTTTTTTTTTAAAAGGGGAAAGTGATGGTTTCTGTTCCAAAGAACCAAGCGTCTAAAAGATAAGACATGTGTGAGTGGCTAAGATGATAAGATCAACACATGAATCAGATTGGGGCAGACAAGAGCAGGATGTGCAGGTAATTGGTTAAGGCTTGTCTGTATTCAATCAGGAACACTTTCCACAGTTTTCCAAGTATGTAGATTATGAGATCACAGGGGGTTTTTTTTCACTTAAAAAGGAAATAAAATTTTTACCTGATGAGCCTTTTGGAAGTTCAATGAATTTGAATACTTTTGCTTTATGCATTACACTTAAAGGATAAATGATAGAAGTGGAGAAGTCCCTCAAAGCAGCAGCCCCCATCAGTCTCTGTCACTGTGGAGAAGTGAGAGGCAATAGTAGAGAACTTTAGATTCAAGAGGCAATCTTGCATATTGATCTTTGTGGACATGCCCTGCAAACTGCCAAGGTCTGGCTTTCTTTTTTGGCAGCTTAGGATGGTTTTTATCAAGCATAAATATAGCTGCACAAATTGAGAGAAGCTATTTTTGAACATTTTGGTCACTGCTAAATACAGAATTGCTAACCCAAGCATTCAAAAGTCATGATTCAGGTCCCCAGAATGAGAAGGCTGGCCTAAGTTTGTAGATTGTTTTTTATTTGCTGTTTGTTTGTTTTGCTTACTGAAACTTTAGAATATTTCTGGATCATATCTTCAAGCACTTGCTGCAAAGTTGAAGATGGATATTTAATATGAGTTTATATTTGCCTCTAATTCACATGGTTCCTGGAGCTGGGACTTAAAGAATTCTTCCTAATGCTGAGACGAGATTTTCTTTGCTTATCTGCCAAAGTGTCTGTTATATTGGTAGGTGAAATTTCTTTAATCAAAAATGGAAATATCATCAGACAGACCAGCAGAGGACTGAGGCACCGTTCATCTCCCATCTTCCATTGTTTTCAGAGCTTTGATATAAGGGGAGCAGAGTGTCACCCCATACAGGGGGGACATTAGTCAACGCATGGCTCATGCAAGATAAATGCATCGTGAAAGTCACACAGCACACAAATATCATGGCACAAATGTCAGATACTCTGAGGAATACTTGCTACAGGCATTAGCTAAAACTTGTTTGATGAATGCTTTGTAGAAGTAATTCCAATTTGTGATGCATCTGGGAGGGTTTTTTGTTTGTTTGTTTTGCAATTTTAAATGCAGCTTATAAGCAGAATGAGGCTCTAACTTTGTCCAGTGAAACAAAAATAATATATTACTTGTCCAGTTGTAACCTTAAGCCCAGTATGATGTAGAACATCCTCAGCTTCTACGCAACAGCAAATTTTAAACTTGGCCAATGCTGCTAGCAACTGAAACTTCCTGCAAGAATGGTTTATTGTCCTCCTTCCCTTGAAAGGATCCCTTTTTGAGCAATCAGTGTCATAAGAGCTGGTGACTCTTTCATTTCTAAGAGCACATGAAAATACATTTTTGTGGATGAAGCACCCTTTATTCACTATTGTGTTCTTCCTGGAAATACCTCAAAACCAAGTTCACACACAAGGAATACATTGGCCTTTTCAATAGTACAGATTAGCAAGCTTCCCTTCTATAAAATATTTTTAGAATAATTTTCTATTGCAAGCCTATCAACTGTTTTTTGCTGAAAATTAAGAGACTTGTCCTAACACTATAATATCTGATTATTGGTTCAGTAACCATTCACTGAATACCTGTTTGATCTTCTGCTTGATCTCACAAACTCCAATTTTTGCCTTACAAGGGCATCCTTTTTGCCTACATAAATTAACTAAATGTATTTCTATAAAAATGCTGTCAATAATGCCATAATTTTTGTCTGTAGCTCTCAAAGACTGTTGTGTGTCTCTTTAACCCTTGCTTTTGCCTAAAAGTTTCAGAGTCTGCTTGATACATATGAGGGAACAAATAGTCTGGCTGGGAAGGGCTTGGGTAGGGCTTGCATCACCCTGACCGGTTCCTGCTTGTTGAGCCAGCTAGGCAGCCCAAGTCAGAGGTTACACCTTCCCTAAACAGGTGTAACTTGAATACTCCTCTAAGTGTATTAGAGAGCTGGATGGAAAGAACCAGAGTCCCTGAACAATTTCTTATGGGTTTTCTTCCTGTGGCTGAGCACTGATGTCTAACCAAGAGGCAAAGCACCTCCCTGGTCACACTCCTTGCACCCCTACATGCCTGGTCACACTCCTTGTACCCCTACCCTTGCAGATATCATGGAACATGTAGCATGCTTATGACTCACACCACAATAACCTGAAAGTCAAGTCAGTATGGGCCATGCACTCTGCCACCACCCATGGAGGTGAGGGGATAGAGCACTTGGGCAAGGGAGAGACAAACAGAAGCTCTGCAATGCAATTCCCCTTCAGGCTCATGACAGGTCAGCAGACCAGGAGCAAGGTGGCCTGCAGCATCAATGAGCTGGCCTAGGACATGTCTGGCCTTCTGCTGTGACCTCACCCTCCTGCAGAGCCACAGGGATTTCTCACCAGGTCACTGCTGAATTTGCAGTTCTTTGATATTGCCAATGTTTTCTTTAAGGTTTAGCCCTACAAAATGCAGATTAAATGCATACCTAAATACTCTTGCAAAGGCTTTCAGAAATACTAAACAGTGTAATTCCCTCTGTGCCTTTCCATTTTACAAAGAAAATGCAAAACATGCCAGCTTGGTTTAAAGACCTTGAACTAGACTGAAAATATTACTATTAATTATCTTACTTGATGAAGGCTAGGGTTTTGGAAACATTTCTTATCTAACACTTTAAGGAAATATGAACCTTGAATACCAATTGCTGCTGGTGGCACTAAAAAGAACATCTAGGCTTTTGTTTACAGACAAGGAATCTGGGTACTGATCTGATATTTCACAGATAGGAAGCATTCAGCTGGATGAGCATTCAACGCTAAACTGTGCAGGCTGTTCCTTAGAGAGTTCCCTGTCCTTGGCAAAAAAAAAAGGTGCATCTTTCTGGCACTGAAATTGGGTCTTATTTTATTAATAAGAATAAACTTTTTTTCTTACTTATATGCACAATAAGAGACTTTCACAGTAAGCTAATGATGGACGTCTGTGATGTATGCCAGCAGAAGCTCTATTCTTGATTTAGTTATACTGGTAAAAACTGCACACCTTATAATTTTATGCTGCAATGGAAGAAATTCAGTTATGCTCATAAGCACTGCTGCAGTTGTATTTATATTTCTGCCAGTTTTTCCCAGTATAAATGCAACAAGAAAACCTTTTTCAGCTAGGCAGATGATACAGAAATGAAGATCACTCTGAGGCAGAATGCTTTGGAACAAAGTGCCACGTAATCCAAGCATGTGGAAGCAGAAAAGTCAGGTGAGAAGCACGGTTCATAAATGTATCATAAAAAAAATTATATAAACTAAACCTCAGTTCGTTATTTTTAAGACAGATATCTTTCTCTGAAAAAAATCAGCTAAATTCAGTGCAGACAACCACTGTTAAATGAATACTTAACCAGGTTGGTGTAACTCAAGTTACCCAGAAAAGCAGTACCTACCACATCCTCTTGTTTCTGCTGTTCCATCCATTCTATATCTGCTGTATAGAACTATGATTACCAACAGAACCTACCATTAAATATCACATGTGTATGTGTCCTGTGATGGCTGTAATTGCATTTATCTAAGGATATTTCTTAATTCCCTCCATCATATTATGCAACAGCAATATTATATTTCTAAATTAAAAAATAAACAAACAAACAAAAAGATCAAATGTTAAAAAGAGGCAGTTAGAAAACCTAGCAGACTTGTTTTGTAACATCATGTAGGTAAGCTGGCTGATCCTTTATGTAGCTCTGAATGTAGACACTATACTTAAACAGTATCTTTCAGATTATTTTTATATGCAAACAGCCACAGCATTTTCATAATCAGCTTCCAGAACTCTGATGACCAATATGAGCACAACTGTTTTATGTTGAATATTCATAATTATTCACGAATATAAGGCTCTGTGAATGTCAAACTTGTGATCAGATTCACTCCTGGTTTGCACTACGAAATGCAAATAGTATAATATGAAGAAAACTTCTCAGTGCACCTTAGTTACTGAGCTGTGGACCAAAATGCTGACGATCAAATAGGAAAGACATTCAATGGCATACTTAAAAGGCTGGTTGCTTGTTACTGCTTTGCCAGGCAGAAATCTTTTAAATCCAAATAAAGATCATTTGATCTTAAAGTTCATATGAAACTAGACTCTCTGATGATAACCCCACAAGCTGTGACTGTGACACCTACAATGTGTAGCTTTCTAGGAGACTCATACTCCCTGCATTACATCAGAGAGTAATTTTGATAGCTGTGCCCTTACCCTCTTTAGACAAATGATAAGGCAAGCAAAACATCCCTTTCTGAAGTCTATGTCAGCTAGTTACTTCAGGGAGAGATACTCATTCACAGTTAAATCCTCTTATTCAACACTCTGCTTGGAAGGCTGTTGTGGATACGACAAGAAGACTTGGAACAGCTGTAATAAATGTAGCACAAAGTAACTCTGAAAAATATTTGTTACTGATTTTAGATACTTGCCATGCTAAACATGCTTACAGACTATTTTCTTATACAGGCAGTGTGATAATTAAAATATATCAGAAAGCTCAGCTGAGGAGCAGTGCCATGAATAGCGAATATCACAAAGCCAATTCATCTCTTGGTTGGGCAAACCTCAACCAGGGAGAAAAACTGTTGAAATTAGAGGAGTTTAAGATTTTCAGAATATGACTTTGTACAAATGAATAAGGATGTTGCATTCAGTTTTTTGCAGAGCACTAAATCTGACTACATCAAAATAATAACAGGCTTGGTTTATTTGACATGTAAAGTTCAATGGGTTTTAATTTAGAAAATCCTGATATTCAAATTGTAAATTACTTGAAATACAAAGCAAAAGACATTTTTAATGATAATTGTTCTTTTAAGTTTTCTTAAAGTAATTAACCTACAGTCCAAGTATAAAACCTTCTGCTTAAAGCAGTGTATGCAGGACCAGGTTGCTCAGGGCCCTAACCAACTGGGTTTCGAGTATCTTTAAGGATGGGGATACCACAAGTTCTCTTGGCTTTCTGGGCTGCAAGCACACACTGGCTGCTCATGTCCAGCTTATCATCTACCAGCACCCCCAAGTCCTTTTCTACAGGGCTGCTCTTCTATTGCCTCTTCCCCAAGCTCGTATTGATAGTGGGGATTCTTCTGGCCCAGGTGTAGGACTTTGCACTTGCTCTTGTTGAACCTCATGAGGTTCACCCGGGCCCACCTTTCCAGCTTGTCCAGGTCCCTCTGGATGACATCCCATCTCTCTGGTGTATCAACCGCACCACTCAGCTTGGTATAACATGTCCTTTCTTCCAATCACTAGGGACTTCACCTGACTGCCATGACTTCTCAAATATTATTGAGAGTGGCTTGGCGACTCCATCTGCCAGTTCACTCAGAACTCTGGGATGCATCTCATCATGTCCCATAGACTTATGTATGTTCAGGTTCCTCAGGAGGTTACAAACCTGATTTTCACATACAGTGGGAGTGACTTCACCACCTCGATTCCTGCCTTTTGGTTTTTTGAGTTGGGAGGTGTTGGGAGAGAGGTCTCCAGTAAAGACTGACGAAAAATAGTCATTTTGAACCTCAGCCTTCTTCATCTATTCATCTTCTTCATCTGTTGTCACTAGCTCCCTGTTCTTGTTCTTCAGGGGGGGTATGCTTTCTTTCCTTTTATCAATGATGTACCTTCTTATTATTTTTTGGGTCCCTTACCAAGTTCAGTTCAAACTGTGCCTTGGCCTTCCTGACTTCATGCCTACACAACTGGGCAGCATCTCTGTATTCTTCCCAGGATTCCCGTCCCTGTTTCCAATGTCTGTGCAGCTCGCTCTTACTTTTTAGTTTGACCAGCAGGTCATGACTCAGCCATGCTGGTCTCTTCCCTTTCTTGCTTAATTTCTTACACTTAGGGATCGAGAG
>JANHGN010016563.1:45108-56940 GCA_024605025.1 Megaceryle maxima
CTATTCTTTAGGGAAATCTCCTCACATTCAATACATTTCTTAACATAGAGGGCAATGCCTCCACCCCTCCTGTCCCTCCTGTCCCTTCTGAATAGCTTGTAGCCATCGATAGCCACACTCCAGTTGTAGTATTCGTTTTACCAGGTTTCAGTAATGGCCACTATGCCGTAGCCTTCCAGAAGCACAGTAGCTTTCAGCTCTTCCTGTTTGTTGCCCATGATATGTGTGTTCATTTAGAGGCACTTCAGCTGGGCAGTTGGCTGTGTCCCCTTTCCAGAGAAACACCCATTAATTCCTTTGAGGTGTTTCCCTGATGTTTCTCCATTGGCTGCTACTATCCCAGAAGCCCCTGGCTCACCTCTGTCAGATTTTGGCTCTGCTGCTGTGTCCCCAGCATGCTGCAGGGTCACGAGTTGAAGTTCCTTACTAGCCCCCCTCCCTCCAACCTTATTGTGTCATCCATCCTTCCTCTTATGAAATGAAGACCTGATGGTATCATTATCCCCTTCCTTCTCATCTGCTTGATCGTTCCTGTGTTCTACTGTGGATCCAAGCTCATTGATAGCTCTTGAATCTTCTTCTTCACATGGTTCATTGTCTCCTACTTCCCCTGAGAGAGCAGTGGAGCTGGTACCCTGCCCCACAAACATCCCAGGCTTATTTCCAGAGAGCCTGTGTTTTCCCTTTCCCCCCTTCAAATCTAGTTTAAAGCTCAGCCAATGACCCCAGCCAATTCTTGTGATTAAAAACTTTCTCCCTCTTTGAGAAAGGTGTACACCATCCGCTGCCAGCAGGCCTGGCCTCATGTAAATTGACCTGTGGTCAAAAACCCCAAAGTTCTGCTGGTGGCACCAAGTACAAAGCCATGAATTAACCTGGATAGTCCTCTTCAGTCTTTCTGGGTAGGTACCCGTGACTATGCGGATAGAGGAGAACACCACCTGTACTCCCACTCTCCCTTTACTACATTTTAATGCCAAAAAAACCCCACAAACAAATCAAACCAAGACCCACAAACCAACCTGAAGTGTTATTCTTGAAATTTTAAATCTGTTTAAGAATAGCAGTCCTATTCTTATATTAACCTTAACTGCCCCTTTAGAAATGTAGTATTAGAATCATCTTCCATAGATTATAGAATACATATTGTCTCATTCTGCCTAATGAAGATCTTTCACTAAGGTTATTGTCTTACACTAAAATAAAACCCAACAATGTTTTTCAAATTTTCCCCAAATTTCTTTTCCTTTTTCAAAAATGTCATGGTTACATGGATAAATCTAAATCATGTGTTAGCCAACATAGTAGAAGTAGATTATATTTAATTTATGTGTTACATATTTTCCTGTTGGTAACTAAAAAAGAAGGAACTGTTATGCCATTTGTGGGATAATAGGATATAATGGATAATATAATACTCCACAGGGTGCCCAACAGCAAAGGCAAAATTTTTTCAAGTCAGCTACAGAGGTAGTTCTGCTGGTTCTGTGCAGCCTCTGAAGCTGTGATGGAAGCATGTAGCATTATTCAGGCAAATGGGGGAGAGGAAGGAAGGTGTAAGAAAAAGGTGTAACTGGGGTAAGATTTGTGTTCATTGCAACTATAAACTTGTGTAGAGCTCCATAAGAAGATTCTGCAGGCACAGGGAAAAAACCCAACCAAACATACAACAAAACAAAACCACCACCACCAAAAAAAACCACCACAAAACCAAACCAATAAAGAAAACACAAAAAAACCCCACCAAAAACAAATATAAAAACCCAAAACAACAACAAAAAACAAACCAACCAAACAAAAAAAAGGAAACAAACCAACCAAAAAAACCCAACCAACAAAAAAAACCCCCAAACACACAAACAAAAATACCCAACTAACCAAAACAAACAAAAAAACCCCAAACAAACAAAAAAACCCTACAAACTTATTTCCTGTCTTTGTACCAAAACATTTGTTCTGGAATAATTTTATCCCTTGAATGGCACGGTAAAGGTTAATATTTCATCTCCATAGAGTACCTGGTTAAATGATTAAATTGTGGTTTTGGTTGTTTTTTTTATTTAGGCTTATGTGCAGTCTAACTCAAAAGAAGTCACACAATGTTTCTGGTTATGGTTCACTCAGCTTGGTGTTGCTTTCAACTCTGATGTGCTATTTGAACCTGTATCTACCCTTAGGAAAGGTTCAAAGCATAGAGGACCTCAAGATGGGTCTCAGAAAGGTGATGAGCACAAATATGTTTGATAGAGCATCAATTTTTACTCACAAATGCATGAAGGCCATGCTGAATAAACTCTGAAACTCTTAGAGCCTGCAAAAATTATAGATCATACAAATAACACAGTTGAGATCACTGGGATTATTCATGTTCTTTTATTTAATCCACCCTCCCATTCTTCTGGGATAATAGCAATGGTTAGATCATCCACCTTACCTGCTGCTTGTTCTCCTAAGTTCCAGACAGACACAAGCCTCCCTAAACAGTAAGATGAGTGCTGCTTAAGCTGGCAAGAGAAAAAGTCAGAGGGAAAGATCTCAGAAACCTGTCTCAGTCAAGCAGGCATAATATATTACTTTAGAATTTACCACCTGGGCAACAACAAGTCTGTATTTATAATGCATCTGGAGATCTCTTGTCTTGGTGGAAGGTAATAAGTAGGACAGCCACATGCTGTATGGTAATTCCAGATCTATGGTTCTTTGATTCTTTTCAGGACATTATAGGCAATGTCATACAAAAGGGGTAGGAAAAAAAAAAAAAAAAGACTCTTTAAAATCCTACAGTATATACAAGATTTTCTTGGTTGAAGGTTTTTGGGGAGGAAAGATAAAAGAAAGAAAAATGGGGTAGAGACTGTTAAGCACTGCTGTCCAGCCTTTCATAGCTTTTCAAGAGATTCCAGGGCTGTCCTTTATGGTTTGTCATTACTTTTGTCTAGCAAGGTTTTAGAAGCAGTGTCATTCATAACTAACATGTATGACTCCTGAGTTGCCTTATAGACATGCTAAATGCATGGAGGCTACCTCTTCTGTAGCTGCTCAGCTGAGAATGCCACATGGATACTAATACAAGGGTCATAAACTGGGTTCCTCAGCCAGTTGTATCTGAAGACACTACTGCTGCCAGGAAAGCAGATTAGCTCACATCATTCAATAGCTATTTCGAGTGCTGTGTGCTACGTTTCCTAGCTTGGATGTGTCTTAAAATAAGCATCAGTACCTGTGAAGAAAAGGAAATGCTAAACAGTTGTAGGAACAATGATAGGGGCCAATAAGCCCCAAATGAGAATATAAAATTCTGAATGCCTTGAAATAATGTCAAGTGGCAAGCGATTATCTCTTTAGAGTGTTTTATACTATAGGAACTGTGCAAGTATTTAGAAGAATGAAAATAGTTATGTTCACAATGAGGCAACAGCTTTTTTTTAAGTAAGGAAGGGGACAGAAAGGAAGGTGCAAGACAAAACCTGAAACACTGCATAACTGGAGACAACTGGGGGTTGTAGAATGAGTTACTATCTTGCCGTCTACTAGTTAAGGGTGCATTGCAACATGCAGAGAATATTTTAGATCCTATTGTTGTTCAGCAGAACCAAGCCATCAATAGGATTACACCTCGAAACTTACCTTGTGAAGTTGTGGGTGCTAAATTATTCCAGGTGATTCATAGCAAAAGCAGGAAGTGAATCCTATAAGCATTTATACATGAGTAACTGTTCTCCCAGGGTTGTCCCATTGATTTCAGCATGCCTATTATGTAAGTTAACTGATGTGTATACAAATGTTTTCAGGGATTAATATTAAATGAAGATTAAAATTTTCTCATGGCTTCTTCTAACTTCATGCAGCTGATGAAACAGCCAGGAACTGCTGGAGTAAAGGAATATGCCAGCTACACTGCTTTCCTGTGACTACTCTCACTTTATAGAAAGAGCTGTTGGAAGGAGGAGAGATGGACAGGAGCTGTAGAAGATATCCTTAGGCAGGGAAGTTTGATATAGATCTCACAGCTGTTTTCTGCTGGGATAGCACAGCTGCTGTAAGAAAGAATCTCAGATGCACAACCAGATATTAAAAGCTATAGTCTGGAACTTTATTTTTTTTTCTTTCTGGGCTGATGAAAATAAATAGCATCACTTTAAAACTTTTCATATAAGCAAGAGTTCAAACCTGCAGAATATTTGAAAACATGGAGAGCTGCACATGACGGTGCACTAAATTGCACTGTCAGGCACACACAGAAACAGGATGGGTATGTTCTGCACCTATAAACATGGCTTCGGAGGATGGGCCCCAATTCTTCAGCAGAGCTTCTTTGAACATGAAATTACTACAGTGAACACACATGCGCACAAGAACTGCAATGATCTTGTCTTGCTTATATGTGTCACACAGCTGGTCACTGACTGTTGGGAAAAAAAATAGTATGATTCATCAGGAGACAAGCCAGCTTTAAGCAAACTTACTTCGTTGTTGACAATCAAGTTCAAGTAGCACTAAATTCAGTGCAGTTTATTTTCACGGGTCCAAAGTCAATTCTTGGGAAGACATAAGCTACTGTAGCCTGACAGTTACAATGCCTGTGTTGACTCAGAAACATTTTTAGTCTCTTTCTATGTAAAGACAATCATTTCTATGTCCAGTGCCTAGGTACCTTTGAATACCAGTCAGCAGTTTTAGCTATGCCCAGCTTTACAGACACTAAGTCCAAAGACCAGCTTTACACAGTAAAAGCATTACTGCTTTAAGCACAACTGAGGTTTACACTTCTTTTATGTGTCTCGTGCCATTTTAATAATGGCAAAGGCAATTATATACAGTTGCTTTATAGGACTGGAAGTATGAAAAAAAAAAAAGACCCAGTTGAAGTGTTAAAATAATAATCCCAGGACTGTTTCTGACCTCATGCTACTCTTACTAACAAATACTCCTTTAATAGTGATGAGTTAATGATATCAAGCCCTGTGTGACCTAACATGCAGCATGTGAGATGACAGTGTTGAGACAGAAATACTCTACCTCTGTCAAGCTAGCTGGGTCCTATTATAGCATGGGTGTTAAACCATGCTGCTGAACAAGCTTTGGCAGCTATCATGCGAGCTTCTGAAGTGAATGAATCACAGTGGTAACGGAAGATTGAACAGGGGTATTATATACAGCATGACTCCTTAATTTCTTCCAGAGGTTCACACTTCTAATCAATTGCAGCAAAGCTCAAATTATACGACATTGAAAACTGAGTTCTGTTTCTTTCAAAAAAAACCCCAAACCCCCAAACTCAACCTGACCTTCTGTGAAAGCAACAAAACTGTAGATGGAAGAATATGCGTATTTCCAGGTAGACATACATCTTGGTATTTTATTTTGACTCTGGAGTAGCTAGTTGCAATATCTACATAAGAAAGAAATGGTGTCAGTTTGTCTTCTAGATATTAAATGCAGGTATTGTTCATGTTTTACTCTTCGTCCATTGCAGAAGAGCTTTTCTAATCTTTGACCAAGAAAAAAAGAAAATTCTATCTTCAGCATATTTATTTAGATCTAGACTAACTATATCTATCAGGATGCTTTCCAGTGTCTACTGATGAAAGAGGGACTATGTACAATCAACTTTGATTTTACTTTTAAAATGCTTTTAGTGGGATTAAAATAAATACTTTATCATAAGGAAAAACTAAATCTACTAAATCTACTAAAGCTGATTCTGTTGAAAATTTCATTTTTGCAAGTAGTACACAGGGAAAAAACACCTGATTATACTAGGTTTCATTAATTCTGTTAAAAAAGAAAACAAATTGTGCCTTATTCTGTATAATATTCATAATATGAAACAAAAGTTTCACCTTGTCATAGGTACTGGGATAAAAATTTTAAAAGATACTCTTATAACCTATTTAATTACCTACAGGGACCAAGACTTTCCATTTCTTCATTAGAAATTTTTGTATATAGAAAAGAGCTGTAGAACTCACAAATGGGAAAAGCAGAACTGCATGTACAGTCCTATCTGATACTTGTGATGAAATGAGGAGAAAGGAATAACAGAATCTATGCCCCAGGAATAGATAGAGATGGAAAGGGTAGTTGCAGTAGAAATTAAAAAATAGCTATTTGAAAGACCTATTTTTGTTACTAGGATGCTATTGCCATCTCTTAAATTCCTAGTTCTAGGACTGCTAGTGTAATAAAAGGCGTGTTGCTGGAACAAATAGCAATTCCTAAGCAATTGCAGTATGTGCTAAAATTACATAAACCCACATAGTTGCTGAAAAAAAAAAAAAAAAAAAAAATTCATCCTAAACCTTCAGAAAACAGAAATTAACCAGAAATGTTTGTCTACTTTGACAGCTGCCCATTTTTTTTAAACCTAAATTTTTTGTATCATGATTTTGCAACATCAGACAATAAAATCCATTAATATTACTAATACTTTAACTCAATTTGCTGACAGATAAAGACAACATTTATTGTGATGTCTGTTTTAATTTTGTGCCATCATCTGTTCCAGTAGTGGAACCAGAGTGAACAATTTCATTTATCAATTTCCATGCATCTGTGCAATGCTGATATGTTTATTCTGGAGCTCCTTGTTTGAGAGACTGCAGTAAACCCCTTTTTGCTTCAGTGTACCATCTTCGTATTTACAGGAAGTAGCAGCAGTGGGCAGTTCCCATATCCACCTTTGCCAAGTTCAAATTTCTCTTTTCAGAAGTAACATTTGCTGTTTGTATACACATTACTGATGCCAGGTGTTGCTGCTGTGCTTCCAGTCCAGTAAAAAAGATGAGGAGCTCCTTCACAAATTGTAAGAACTAAATAACTCATGGTACTTTTCTGCCTTTGAAGGGTGTTCATTTTGGTATTGAAGGCAAGCTATAGTTCAGGAGATTACATTTTCCTCTCCCTGTATTTCCAATGGATAAAGTGGCTCTAGTTCTCTGTTCAAGGCTGATTGTTGATCTGTAAGCAGCAAAAGAAACAATGCTTGCTTTTTTAAAATTTTCTTTTTTATTTGTTCGTTTGTTTGTTATTGTTGTTTTTTGTTTGTGTTTATTTATTTATTTATTGGTTTTTTGGTTGGTTTTAGTTTGAGCACCCCTGATCATTCTTCCCTGTACGCCCTCAAGGGTACCTCGAGGGCCTTTCATGCCTTCGGACGACTTGGTGAAGGCCGTGGTATCTCCAGCCTCAGCACGCGTTGGCCACCCAGCAAGCAGGCTGCGGGGAGACGGTACCTGCTGCTGAGGTAAACCATCTTCCGCTCACTAATTCATTTAGTTTTTTTATATCCCTGGCTGCCTCAAGCAGCGGAAACTTGTAGTTTCTGAGAGAGACAGCCGGTAACGGCGAACAGCTTTGTCATGGGTGGGGAAAGAGCCGGGCGCCGTCTCCCGTCGCGGTTTTACGGCCGCCCGGCGCCGGGATAAACGCGGCTCCTCCAGGGTGCCGTGTCGCGTCCCCTCCGCTGCGGGAGAACCGCGGGTAAACACCCCCGCGTCCCGAGAGGGAAACGCCACAGTCCCGCAGCCAGCCCCGTTCCCACCCCCTGCGAGAGGGGCGGCCGCGACCACGCCTTCCCGACCAGAGCGGGGGGCAGCAGATGCGGGGCGGGGAGAGCCCACACCTCACGCCGCTCCCTGGCCGGCCGCAGCGGCGCGAGCGCCTCCGGCTCGGCCGGTCCCTCCTCGCGCGCCGTAGCGATGCTCCCGGCGCCGCGGCCCTCGGAGGCTGTTTTCAAGATGGCGGCCGCGCGGGCGGCTCTGCGCGGCCGGGTTTCTGCAGCTGGGTAAAGACCTTTCCGCCTCCCCTCCCGCCTCCTCTCGCTGCACCCTCGGCGCCGCAGCGGGCCAGGTCGGGCCGCGCACTGCGATCCGCCGCCATGCCGGCCTCGGTGCATGCATGAGACGTGGCCGCGCTGGTCTCTGCCGCCGCCATGGAGGAGCCGCCGCCGCCGGGGAGGTCAGTACCCAGCGCTGCCAAATAGGGAGCTACGTGCAGGGAGCGGCGAAGGCTGCCTGCCGCCGGGGCTGCGTCGTGGGGCCGGGGGTTGCGAGTGCCCGCCGCCCCCTGCGCGCTGCGCGGGCGCAGCCTGCTTCGCCCGGAGCCGCCTAGCCGCTGACGGGCACGGCGTCAGCAGCGCTGCCTTGCTAGGGGTGCGTTCGCAACCTTCTCGCCCCGCCGGTCCCTTGGCGATGCAAAAGCTCTGGCTGCTGCTGCTGCCACTTCAGCGCTTTTGCAAAGTGCCCACCGAGTGGGAAAGTGCTTCGATAAGAAATCGCTGGTGGCTGCGGTGGGTAAGGCAACGCTTTGTGGGCATTGCAATTAAAACCCAATCGTTTCCTTCCTCCCAAGTTGAGCAGCAGGAGCAAATGGGTGTTTCTGGGGCACTCGCAAGTCCAGCTCTCCGGGACAACTTTTACCGGCGCCGGTGGCTTAAGAAGCGTGCAGAGAGGAGGGCGAATAGCTGTTGGAGCCCCCCACGAGGCTGACAAAGTGTGACCTATGCTCGTTGATTTGTGAACTGCAGCGATAAAAACACTGCCTTGTAGAAGGCTGTCCCGTGTTTATAGCAGTCTTGACTAAAACTAGGTAGTTGCATTCTTTCTGGCGCGCAGATAAAACAGCAGGATCTTGGAGTATCATTCTTGGCAACATTGCAATCGATCTTTTGTCAGAAGATTCAGTTGAAAAAAAAAAAAAACAAAGAGGGCTGGTGCTGTGATGCCTCAAGCTTTTTGCAACTGCTGTTACCTCCTGAATGTGCTGACCTGCAGATTGGCTTTTTGCAAGTCTCCATCTGTGCCCTGCTGAGAGATGGGGATGCAAATTGCTTCATGGTTTAGTGTTTCCAACTGGCTGTAGAACTGTTGCATAAGTCCAAGTTATTAATTCCCTGGCAATTATTTATCCTATTAAAATAACATCCTGTTGATGCACTTCACTTCTCACTAGGAGGCATTCAGGAAACGCTTTTTTTAAATGTGTGTGTGATCAACTAGTAGTGTAAGGCAACAGTTGGGTGCATTGTATTCCAGGTGTGCTGTGCAAAAAAGCTTTGTGCTATCACGTTCCTGAGATCGATGTTGGATATTGCAAGCTACTGTTTCGTACTGATGTAATGAAAGGGAAGTGGTGATGCACTCCAGTTTGGATTGAGGCTATGGTGTTGTACAATGTCTGGTTTGAGTTTTCATTAATGTATTTTAATGATTTGTTTTTCTTACGTCATGAGAATGCCAAGACCAGAAGGTATATAACAGTTAATTAGATTTAACAGAAATATTGTGAAATTCAAATGCCAGTAGGGCAACAGAATTCATAAGCATCCAAGTTCCTTTTTACAGTATCTTCAAAGGGTAATAGTGCAGGTTAAGCATAAAATTATTTAAAATTAAATTTGTGCAACAGCATGACCCTCAACCTGGGCTGTCTTCATGTAGAAGAGTTAATCTGCAGTGCCTGAATGAAAAACACCCAGGCATTTCCTGTCTAGGGCCATTTCTGACCCCTGCTGGATTCTGCTTATTAAAAGACAGTTTATATGAGTCGGATGTGGGTGTGGATAGTGTGGTGACAACTTTACCCAGCAAATGAAAATTGAATTAGTTATTTCAGAGCGAGCCGGTGGGTGGGAAGGAGATGTCTCAAAACAATTAGGTATCCTTAATTTGTGTAGGGTAATGCATATATTCCACTGTGATTCACTTTTGTGTGTCGTTTGTGCATCAACTTCACATCTCCTTTAGAACAGGACTGCTTCTATGGCTTTATGTAGTACTTGCTTTTTCTTAAAAGTAATACAAAAGTAAAGTTTCTGAAGCTTTTGCAACGTGATTAAAGTTTGTTTAAATCTTGCAGTTACTAGGTGTTCAGTCTTGCAGCTGTGAGGTCAGAATCTTGTTGAAATCAGTTGGACTGTGCGCAGGCTTAGAATTTTGAAATCCATTTGGTGGCACATAGACTTTAATCCTGTTTAGAGTGTGAATGTGTTCTTATGATAGAGTTCTGTCTCGAATGGAAGTGCATTGGTACAATGCATTCTCTTTAAATTTAATTCTGTTGGAAACATAGTCATTAGCAATACATCTACATTTATTTGAAAAAGAAGGATTATTGATTTATTTTTGGGAGACTGCCTTATGTGTTAAAAGCCTGTTTGTGTAGGGATTCTGTGTCTTGTCAGAATAGAAATTCAGTGATACATTTTGTAAAGCTAAGGCAAGCATACAATACATTAATGGCTTGCCTTTTTTTTTTTTTTTTTTAATTATATAGTTCTTAGTCCAAAGTATTTGATTGAGATTCCCTCTTCAAAAAAGAAACTGTTTTTCCCACGTCTTCCTTTCTTTCTTGAAATGTTTTGCAGTGGGTAGAGAGGGGAGGCAGCTCTAATCTGAAAAATACTCACACAAACTTATATGCAGATGTTGATTTTGAGGTAGGATTGCACTCGGACATTGGAGGGTGTGCAGTGGTTATGGATAAATGAAAAGATACTACTAAAAAGTTTTGGGAAGAATTCACATTTAAGTATCAGTCCTTGTAACAAAGCAAACAAAAGTTTTCAAGATAAGCTGTTTCCCCTTAAGTAATTTAGAATGCTGTTTAAAACAGGTACATGTTTGGTGCTTCTTGATTATGATCTATAGGCCTTAAATTTTTCGAGCCAAATTTTAGGCTTTCCCAGGAATTTTCTGGCACAAAATCCACTACAGAGAAAAATGAGGCCTTAAGCATTTCCTTTGTTGGGATGCCAGTGTCAGTGGCATAAAGAGCCACAAGGCTACTCTAACATGTGCCTTGATTGCTTCTAGCCCTCTTTTCTCCTGGCATACATCCAGTGCAAGGTCTGAAGGAAGGAGTGAGGCTGTGAGTAATGTGGGACAGAATTGTGAATAATGTGGAGGCTTCCTCCATGCTGGGGAATTTTTCCATGGTCTGTCTATCAGATTTGTTGGCTCTATGATGACAATGAATTGGGCTGTCAGTCTGCAGCATCTGTTGTTTGGGGGAGGCCTGAGGTCATGCCATGAATTGTGTTCAACCTATTTTCCTGTTTGCTAGAGTATCCGTATGACTGATAATTTTAAACTTTGTCACTGCTGTTACACAATTTTACTAACTTAGGGTCATAACTTCAGTGGGAAAATTATGTAAGTGTATGTAAGTGTATAGAGTTTTACTGTACTGTCTTTTTTTTTTTCCTTGTTAATGCATTTAAATCAGGGAAGATGTAATCCCTATTCTTCATGTATTGCATTTTCATGTTTACATGTGCAAGACTGGGATGAATGACTGATTGCTCCACCTACGCGCAAACACACAAAGTGTTAGTTGAGATGTCTTTGGCATTTGTAGCAGTGAGGATTAGTCTGCGTTGTGTGCTTGAGTTGTTTTTATGTCTGTTAATTAGTGCTGTCTGTGTCAAGGTTGGTTTTACCTATTATGTAAGCTAGTGATACTGGTGCTTGTGGAATGCAAACTGCTGTGATGAAAACCAGATTTACTGAATTTGAAGGAAAGGATAAGAGAGATGCAGTAACTTTTATTTTAGGGATTTTTTTAGAGGCTTATGAAGATTTGGCTTCCATGACAACCAAATTATATACAAACCATTCTTTTAAACTACATCTAAAATAGATTTAGAAGGCAATTTTTTGTACTACTTTCTGCTAGTCAAGTAGTATGTTGACCTCTGCCAGCACAGGAAGATAGAGATGTCACTGCTCTTATTTCTTCAGCTGAGTGGTTTGATTTAGAAACATAGAAATGTCTGGGTTGGAAGGGACCTCTAGAGGTCATCTAGTCCAACCCCCCTGCTGAGAGCAGGGA
>JANHGN010016564.1:0-71788 GCA_024605025.1 Megaceryle maxima
GTATTTCTCTTGGGGGAAAAACAGCAAGACAAAGGGGTGGTGAAGGGGTATTTGTTTTGGTCCTCCCCTCCTAATGGGGGTTTTAGACCCCCCATTACCTTTTGCGTTTTCCCCCCCCCCCCCCCCCCAAGCATCCTTAAGATGATCTCTGGGCAAATTTTAAGCTCAAGGCCAACCTAGAGCTTATCAATGGCATTTAATATAAACTCCTCCATGCCTAATAGGCATATATAGATGCTCTAAAGATTCATAGAGGCTGTGTCTGTAATGCTGAACCTCAGAGTCCACCTGGAGACTGATAACATCGGAATGTGCTGCTGCTGGCCCAGATGAGCCCTCTGAGCGTGTTGCTCAGAGATAAGATCTTATTCCTCTGGAAGGAAACCCCTCTGTAAATGATCACACTTAGGTGGTGGGGTGGGGAAAGGGCAGAGGAAAGGATACTGCTGCTGAGGAAGGTGTAATATTTTTCACTTTTGATCTATCCATTTAACATACTGTTCTTCAAGCAGTCAAGTGGTTACAGCTCACATTCTTCCTCTATTACCAAGTGCTTTATTCGCATCTCTGCTTCCAGTCTGCAGAGCTCAGAGCATTTTGTGTTGCTCATTGGTCTGTGCTGTGCAGGCACAGAGGGGGCAAACACCTTCACCTCTTTGCACATGCGAGCCCAGCAGCAGATGTGACTCGGACTCTTGCCTTGTGGTGCTGTGCTCTACCCACGGCATCCCTGGATGCAGCAAAACTGACCTATACAAGACAGGACTTTTTTTTTTCCCTGGAGTGGGGGCAAGGAGCACAAGATAGGCTTGTTCCTCATCGCTTTTAAGCAAGGCCAGGTTTTATTCTGATAGTGTTTTACAGCAAGTAAAATCTAAGATATTTCCAGTGCATGTAACATCCATCTTTTTTAATTTGAGAGACTTCTCCTTTCACTGGAGAGGATGATCATTCTGATCCCTCGGCCCTGTCTGGACAAACAATTTGTCCTCTTAGTTTTCCTTGGTTTCTCCAGCCATGGATGTTCACTGCAGCCACTGTGCAATGACAAAGAAAAGCCACCAAGAGAATGAAGTCCTCCCCTTAGTCCTGCAGGTAGAGATGCAAAGTTTAGGAGATAGTGTATCACAATGCATGATTCTCCCAACCTCCTCCTGCTAAGAGCAGCGTGCTCTCCTTTCCCTACTTGGCTCCATGTGCTAATCACACCCAGAAGACTGCTTCCTAGCCAAGCTCGAGGCATTGAGAAAGAAGTTATTGATTCATTGATGTTTTTTAAGTTGGAACGTATCCATGGAACAACTGCAGATAATACAAGTCCCAGTGAATAACTAGGCAGATGCATTTGTCATGGTCAGGAACATGCTTAGTTAATATGGAAATCTATAGGAGAAATCTGAAGGAGAAATCAAGGTTATCTAGTGACAAGCAGCAGATTTGCACACACACAAGTAGATTTCGTCTCTAGTAAGCACTTCCTTTTGTATCTGCTCTGTGACATATTTCTGTTAACTCGGGCCCTGAAAATAGCTGTCTATCAAGTATTGCAGCTAAGCATGCAGTGGCATATAATGGTCGATTGGCAAAGGATGGTCTGTGTTTCAATAATGGAAACATACTCCATGTGCCGTAGCTTAGGGATTTCCCAAGAGCTGAAGTCAGAAGATATTGCATAAAAATATACAAAATGTAATTACTGGGTGGTAGATGCTGTACCTCTGTGTACTGGGTGGTGTGGTTCTGCACCAGCCCCCTGCAAAGCTGTGGGAACAGTCCCTTTCGTGTTCCAGCTCTTTCTGTAGATAACTTATCAGACCCAAAAAATGTCCATCCCCAACCCCCCTGCTCCACCTTTGTCTCTAGATAATGCCATCTGACAGCAAATGAAAACACCCAGCTCATGCTGAAGGGCTGCATTTCCAAAGGTTAAGCAGGTGTTTTCCCCACCTCTTGGTGAGTGCAGCCAGCAGAGTTCACACAAAGCCCAGCTCATTTCACCACATCTTAGAGTGGCATCAGGTTGAAGAAAGGTATTTTCTGATGCCAGTCCTGTCATTCAGCTGAACACCCTGATACTACTTCTGTTTTGAGCATGTGTTAATGACAGGTCAGTTTTTCAGTAAAACTGTTTACCTTGCCCAGAAGCCCAGGAAGTCAAAAGTAGGTCAGTTAGGCTTTGGGGGGAAAAAAAAAGTGCTTGTCTGTTGCCCAGCGCTCTCTAATAGAGCAACCACAGTATCTCTCCAGCTGCCTAAATGTAGAGGTATTTCTTGTTAATCCAGTAGTATAAATCATATTCTTAGATACAAATTTAGATTTTTGTTTTGTCTTATTGCTTCTGCCTAGTTTCAATTCATGGAAGGGATTAGGATTCAGCATTCACTGGGGTAAGTTGCCAAAACCACAGAGCACAAGGAGCTAATTAATATCTCAGAATTCATCAGTTGTCTTGATCAGAGGCGGTATATCCTGTCCCAAGTTTCATCATGCTTATAGTAAAGAGGGTGACTTTGAGTCTCAAGACTTCCTGCTTGGTTCTAGAAGTTTGAGTAAGAATATAGTCATAGCATGTGCACATAATTCCTTTTAGGTGATGGTCCAGGCTGTTTAACCCAGTATTCCAGAGTAGGAAAGAGCACCTTGAAACTACATCTCATTAATTTTTCTGAGGCTTTGGGAATTCCGGAGCATCTGGCATCTCAGATTTCAAGGCACTGGATTTGTCTAGACAAAATATATTGGCTGTTCAGAAAATACGATTAAAATAAAATGAAATACAATCCAGAGGGATTTCCACCTAACTTACATTCCGCTTTTTCTCTGGCATTGATACCCACAGATCAGGCTGAATGGCCTGCTGCTGGAGAGCAACTCTCTCCTGCCTGCACAACACAGTAGGTTATAGCCCACCTGAGTCTAGGAAGGGGCCAAGGTGGCTCGAAGCAGAGATGCACAGCCCAGCTTTTGCCTTCAGTCGGGAGGATCCACGTTCTTGCAATGTTTTGTTGTCAGCCAAGTGCCAAGGGGCTGACAAATAAGTTGGGATCTTGAACAGTGCTTTACAATAAAAAAAATATAAGAAAGCATTCCTGTTGCCTATTGAAAAGGCAACATCGGCCCCTTTCATGAACTTTATCTGACTGCACTAAAGGCTGCTTTTGAAGTGCTAGTGTTGTTGGCATAGACATTGTGGTGAGAATTAGAAAACACCCCCACTGCCAACAAGCCATTGTCTGTGGCATCTTCATAATGAGATTTAATGAAATTGCCAGCAAGTCAACATTAATGTAAATGAGTGCAAATTCACATATTCCAAAAGGATTAGAATATCGTTAATGTAGGCATTAAATATTTAAACAATATCTCCATGAAAGAATTATGTGCCTTCAAAGCTTGCCTGTGTTTTATGACCACATTAAAGCAGTTGTAATGACATCATCTATGCTGAGATTAGGAATTATCTTTCTTAAACATCAGATGATGATCATGCCCAGAGCCACCATTCTGTCCACAGGTTATGGTCTCCTTGTCTGTTAGCCAGATTTCCACTCAAGTGGAGATGGCAGGTTAGATGAGGTGAGGGTGAACCATGTGTCACTGTGGACATGCCCACACCTATTGAAAAACCAACCTGAATAACCAACATGAGTCAATGCACCACTGGCACGAGAGAGGACTGAGCCATGCCAGGGCCTGTTGGTGTAAAACACCTTTGTCGTGGTAATGGGTTTGAGTCTTACTGAAGACTCAGCCTATTATGAGCATGTCAGACTTTTCTCTGTCTCACCACTAGAACACCTAAGAGCTCATCATGGTCTCAATTCTTATTCTCTAGGCATTGTGTGATCTGACAGGATAGCAAACGGATCACTTTAAATATCTGGGATTGCCCAGTCACCCTCTGCACTGCGACATGAAAATTCACAAGGGGATCTCATCACACCTTTCCACTCCTAGTGCAGAGCACACTGCTTAACTGCACCACTGTCATTTCAAGCAGAGTGCCCTGTGTGCCTAACAAAAGGGGGGGGAGTGAATCAAGACAGCAGTGAAAATAATCTCTGGGAAAGGTGAGAGAAATGAAGAACCCACTTGTGTGTCTTAATGCATTTTTAAAGGAGCTCTGATACTGCAGTGAGGTGAATTGTATGAGAGAGGGTCACTAGAACACAACAGATCCACAGCCTGATAAAGTTGGTGGTAAGATCTTCATTGATGTGAGTGAATTGTTATTGAGGCCCTTGAATCTTTGCTGACAGTCCACTTAACTCTGCAAAATGCTGAGAGCTCTGCAGTGGGAAGTGCAGAAAAACATGGTGGGCTGAGATTATTTAAAACACAAGTGAATGCATTGTGCCTTCTGTGCTTCAAACCTTTGCTTCTTCTGACAGCTTGTTGCATGAATAATAGTTGCTAGGAGGCTGAGCTATAGATCTCGCTTCTCACTTTGCCAGCTACAGGTTTCCTGTTCGTTAGCATACCCACAAGTACAGACAGCAACTGGGAGTTGGAGGATAAAGCAGCAGTGACATCTGAAAGCCAAAGACAGTTATTTGCCATCATATCAGCTGTGAGATTTTTATGCAGTCTACTGAAAAATTTGTGGTAGATAGGATGGAAAATGGAAGGGTTAGAAAAAAAGCTTGATAAAACTTGAAACAATTACACAAATTTTTATACCCATCGGTGGTTCCTGTGGGTTGCTTCTGAGTATGTCCACTAGCCAGCCTTCCACCAGTGACCATTTCTCTTCCCTTGCAGCTTAGCACAAGCCCCAGAGCTTGTCAGTTTTATTTGACCACCGCTTCTTTGAGTAGTGCAGTGTGCAAATTCAGCAATGTTTGGTTTCAGGTTATACATTAGGAAAAGGTTTCTAGCTGTAGGATTGTTCAAGGAATAAATGGTTTGAGGAATTGGTAGGATCTTTATCACGAGGTAACTGACTTTCTCAGGAACGGTTCAGAGAAGGCTGATCCTGCCTTCAGGCAGCAAAGAGACCAGATAAGCTCTTAGAGCTCCTGCTGGCCTTAGTTCCTAAGAATCTGTCGAATGTTTGTTGAATTTTCTCAGTGTATGTAAACTGAAAAACCGAGTTCTGAACCTTGATAGATAGTGTGCCCTAACATGGAAGGCACTGGGTGACACCCAGAAAAAAAGAAGCTTGAAAATCTCCAGCCTTGATTTCTGTGGTGATAGCAGTTTTAGATGCCACAGTGCATATTTAGACAGATTTTTTCCATTGTGAAGTCTGGTAATAGGATTGGGTTAAATTTACTGCTGCTGGTTGATCCTAATGCATAAAATCTTGCTGCAAAATCCTTGATGCTTATTCGTTGCTTCTGAAACTCCAATTCCAAAAGGTGAGGCTAGCTGCATTTTGGTGGTCCCCCTGTGCCAGACACGTGCATGCTAATGCAGCTGTGAAGCAAACACAACTGCAAGTCAGCAAAATGTCACTCCCTCATTTGAAGGAGGGGATATTGTTCAGGTGACTCCTCTCAAGTTGCTCTGCACGACTCAGAGGGGAATTGCTGGTAGCTCTGTTTTTAGGTTTTTCTGAGATGACAATGAGTGCAGATAATTAGATTAATTTCCTCTCCCCAGATAGGCAGCTAAATTTCCATCACAAAGGTTTTCTGATTGTGCAGGGACTTTGCTCAGACTAATTCTATGAACCTGATTTTCTGTGCTGCTAAATTTTAGGGAGCTCAGCCCCTGCCTCAGCATAGCTCACTGTGTTGTCTCCTCATCCTTGGCTTCATGGACACGAAGAGGGGGGAAGGCAACCTGCACATCGGGATCCATTCCTGCTGTGAAGCAGAAGTGAGCTTGGGATGCTCTTGCAGCTTTTGTGTAAGAGCAGCAGCACAGAGACCAGTGCGAAGTAGGAAGTCCAGGCCGAGGAGGGATGAACTCTTGCGTGGTCCCTCTGTGTTCAGTTTTTATCACTGAAGAGTGTGTGGATACATCTACAGAAGCTGCGTGTGGTACAGTGCTGGCTTGGGAGCTGGATGCTTAGCAGACAGGTTTCTCATTTGCAGTCCTCTTCAGAGCCCTGTCTGCCAGCAGAGGATGCATTAGATCTCCAGGAAAGTGGGCAGCTTTGCTGACCAGTCAGAGAAGCAGCGATGTCATTCTCCACTCTCTTGGCTTACCTAAGCTATTTCTTAGCAGCACTTACCTGACTGTCATCTCCAGCCTTAGGATCAGCAATTGCTTTTGCCTTTCATGTCGCCTGTTTACTGGAGACCTTTCATTTGAGTCTTGGGTGATCTGCACTGTTCCTCTGCAGGCTGCACAACTGTGTAATGAAAACTAGGTCTAAGGAGAGAATATTTTCTGGTACTTACGTGGCCTTTGCAACAGTGAGCAAGGAATTGGCTCTGGTGCCAGAGGTGAGGAAAAACTCAGAGTGCTGCCAGCTGCTGCTTCCTGGAAGGAAGATGCTTTCCCAGTAGCCCCCCAGCCCTGGTTACCTCTTCCCAGCTCGAAGCAGGAGTGTATGCAGAGACAGTACAGATTTTAGCAGGTTGTCAGCATTGAGTATTATAGTATTTTTTGTATTTGTGTGTTTTTTCCTTTCCTGCTGTTGATGCAAAGTTGTTTTGCTTTGTGCATATATATGTATAAAAAACCCTCAAAATAAAGTAGGACAGTACACACTGCCTTTCCTTTGCTTTGATGGGGTTGTAGTTTCTCTAGAGCTGTCCTAATTATATCAGAACGATAATAAATTGAAAGGGCTCGTGTCTGATTTGTAGGACTTCTTCAGGTGTTAAAGGAAAGAGAAACATCAAAGAACCAGGAAAAGACAGTTTACTGCTTCATTATCAAATAACATAGAGAGGACATTGCCTTTGGGGATAGGTGCTATAGGATTTTGTAAAATTCATTGGGAACTGCCAATTTTCCATCCTTACTAATGTTTCTTGAGTCCCATATTTCCCAGCGAAACGCTGCTGTCGTGGTGAGCTCTGTAGGGACATGCAGCATCTGGTGCCCCTTCTCCTTCATAGGAGCAGGGCATTTTGTTCCCAGCATCCCTTTAACACTTGTGGTAAAGGTAAGATGACTGCAGTGAGGAAGGAGAGCTGAGGCCCAGGCATCTGGAAGGATTGGCCTCTGCCAGGTTTGGGCTAGCTTCTCTGCAGAGATGCCACTGTCTTTCCGACCGTTCTCTGCCGGGGTGCCCCATGCGCTCAGCTCCTAGCGAGGACACAAGGCTGAGGTGGCATTGTGTCAGCTCAGGGAGGCAGGCGAGTGGGAAGAACTTGTCAGGAGAGAATGTGAGGTCTTAAGCAAGTACTAAAAATCAGCTACAGTTAGAGGCGTAATCTCTGCAAGAGCTGCTCCCAGAGTATCCTGACTGTTCCTATTAATAACCACTACATCTGCAGAAGAGGAAATAAATCTGATCCCAGTGAGGTTTTTCGATACTGTAAACACCAGATTTCTGCTTTCTGTTGTGTCTGTGTTCCAAGCAGTAATCCTCAGAGGCAAAGCTGTGGGGCTTTCCACTTTCATTCTGCAATATAGCTCCCCCCAGTAAGATGAGTGTCATCTGGCCCCCAGTGTTCCCATACCCCAGGGGCACAGCAGCAGCATGTCCTGCAGTTAGCAGGCTCTAGCTCACCTCTGACACTCATTTCCAATGGGAAATTCAGGAAGCCATTTGTATGGCAGCCCTTTCTCTAGTTAAATGACTGCAGTGCAGTACGGCGAGAGCATGTGTGTATGGAGATATGGCACAAATACATGTCAAGTGCAGCGTGATAGACTAAGATATCCAAATATTAGGTCACTACATGTAGGATTTCATGTTTCAGGTGAACTTTGCTACTTCAAGTGGCCAGCAGCTTTGAGTACTCTGTTCCTCTGTTTCTGCACTAATATTTTGGGGATCTTCAGGAGTTTGTGCTGGTATTTTGCTGTAGGTACATGAGTACTTGAATCCCAAGCTGTGGCTTCCCTGTGTGCTCTGGCTTGAGCCTAAATGAACATTCTCTTACCCAGCTCCTTCATGTTGGTGCTCAGTGCACCTACTTGCTGTAATGAACTGTCACTTGTAAGTGTTAATTGATTGCCTTACTGTCTCACCAGGGTAGCTTGCTTTGCATGTAATACCTTTTTATTTTAACCCTTCTGTGAAGCGATTGTCCATTAGAGTGCAGCTCATCTGAGTCAAGGCTTAGTGATAAGCTGTTGACAAAGTAGGGAAGATTTTGGGTGGCTTTCTGTGGTGATTTTAGAAGATTATTCTTCTAAAGAAAATACCTGCCATGTCAACGGGCCTTTGACTTTCCCCCAGGACATCTACTGATTGATGGAGTCTTCTCTTGCTTGGTAATTTGACCCACTTTCCACTCAACTATCTTCCTTTGCTTCTCTCTCACTTTCTCCAGTTTTGCTTTGATACATCTCTTCACAGACTTGGATCCTTCTCCCTTTCCCACACAGAGCCCTCAGCTCCTCCTTTCTGCACTGCCTGGCGCAGGTATATGGTGCTCCCTTTCCAGTTTGTCATGTATAAAACCCTCGCTTGATTTGTCTGTGCAAGTATACAGGTCTATAAAGCTGCTTTAGGTTTTGGGTTTTAACTTTATCTTCTCTTGGCAACATGGATTCCACTGAATCAGTTTCTTGCAGGAGTGACATTCCTCCCTGATTACGTTGCCCTCAATTATTTCTCTGACAGGGCATGTATGTTGTGCCTGCTCCCACCTCTCACCTTCCCCGGAGCACCCCCTGCACACTTGCTCTTGAATGTGCTGTGAAATATTTCAGCCAGGTATTACAGACACTGGCTGCCGTAGAGCTGCAGTGTGCAGCGCTCCAGCGCAGCTGCTCCCCAGCTTCCCTGCGTAACTACTGGAGAGGGGAGGAGGGTGTCTGTCAAAGTTCTGCTTTGCTTTCGGTTCTACAGGGCAACCAGAAGGGCAAAGGCAAAATACCTCTGGGGCAAAGCGAAGGGCTTTTTATCTCCACTTCCCTTCTGTACAAAACTGAATTTGGTCAGTGCTGTGCCCTTCCCAAGTCTCCAGCTACCCTTATGGGACTCTGAAAGACACGTTAAACTGTGAATTTTGTCTCCAGGAATGCAAAGAAATCTGCTAGTGTTTCAGAGCTAGGTGAGGGTAATTACTTGGTATCATTGGATCCCGTATGAGGAGTTGGTTTTACTGAGCTGTTAATTATCAGAATGCTTGCTCAAAATTAAGGACTCATGACCTGTGGTTTCAAGCAGCCAAGACAGGAAGAAAAGACAGTTGTATAACCTGCTGCTTGGGTGTCTAGTTAACTAAAAGTAATACTGGCCCCTGTGCTTTTTATGAGCAAATCTGCTCTGCCCAAGCCTTGTTAACTGACCAGCCCAGTGGGAATCGGTCTTCATGAGCCACAGATAGAACCCCCTCTGCTGCAGTGAGGAACTGTCTTGCAGTTCACTTGGAATCCAGATTCTGCTGTTTCTGCTGGGAGGCGTGACCGCATGGGCCCTGGTCCAGGCAGCATAAAAGGGGCCAGGTGGCCTCAACGTGTCTCTCTTGTTAACTTTGGAAAGCATCTCTTGCTTAGGAAGACTGGGACACTCAGTTTGCTCAGCCAAGACCTCCAGCAGCCAAAGCAATGTGCCAAGCTGCCCCAGCAAGCAGCTGGGAGAGTGCAGGAGGGTGTCCTGCTGGCAGGCAGGTTGTCAGAACTCACCAGGGGCTGAGGTTTTCTTTAGCTCCACTCCTCTGGACCTGCCAGCCTGTCAGAGCCAGCAGGCCTCCTCAGGAGGGTTTGCAGAGCCAGGGCTGCTCTTCTGAGCACTGTCATATCTTTAATAGCACTCCCTTTTGATTAATAGTGTCTCTGGTCAAAGAAACTTTATGACTGTCAGTTCTTGCAGCAGGTCTGTCTAAGACTCTTTCTGTTTCTCTAAGCACCTTCTGCTACTAATAGTAAAAAAAAAAAGTGTTAATTTCTCCATGATTATGTTTATTTCTGTCCTTTAAATCCTAGGGCTTTTACCAATTGTAAGCAAAACCAAAAGTTTGGCTGCTGGCCTTTTTGAAGTTCCCACTTGTATGAAGCTCTGGACAGAGTTAACTTCTTTGCCAGATTTTTCAACAAAACATGCTCTTTTTTTTAATCCTTATTTTCACAATGCTTAACAGAAGGGTTTCTAGGCTCATTGAGGGCTTCCATGTGCTACCACGGGGCACATGAATGAATTAATACCAGTGTTTAGGTATCAAGGGGTTAATCTGCTCAGGAAAACATTTACAGAATCATTGACAGGGAGCTAGAGGAGAGGTAAAAATACTGGCAGGTGACTGAGTAGGAAGGATGTGGATTAGGAAAAAGAGGGAGGGGAGCTCTGTTCAGTTTATTGGTGCCTGAAGGGTTTGCAGCCTGGGCAGCAAAATTACTAAAGCTAGAGAAATGCTCAGCTCTCCTGATGCTGACCAGCGTAGAGAGAGACCTGGATGGGAATAGATGGGATGGGTATGAGGGGAGACCATCTTGCTCCCCAAGAAGAGCACACAAGGAAAACCCTACCTGAGCTTACCTGAGGCTTCTCAAAGTTATGTTCGCTCATGTACCTCTAGCCCCCAGCACCTCAGGAGGATGGCCCTTGTGGGGCTTCTTCAGTGCTACGAGAGGAGTTACGAGCTTGTGCCTACACCCTCCTAGCAGAGTTTTGCCCGTGACTGCTTTGTAGCCACCCCCAGCCCACGTGCCTCAGGGACACTTCTCTGTGCTTTGCTCTGTGGGGACCAGCCAGGTTTGTGAAGTGTGCTCTGCCTGCCCCTTGAGCTGTGTTCCCCTGCAGCTGTGCCTTTCCCGAGCTGACCTGCAGGGCGGTTCGCAGTGCACTTGGGGAGATTATGTAGTCAGCAGTGCTGTCCTTGGAGCACTAAAAGCTTGAACTCTGAGACCTGGCTGAGACACACTTGCTCTTAGTGCTGGGCTTCAAGAGGAGGTGAAGCCTGAGGTCTAAAAAGGAGGGCCAGGTCTCAAACAAGCAGAAAGTGTGATGCTCCCAGAATCTAGATTGCAGAAATGCAGCATTGCTATGGACACTGGAACAGCAGAGTGATACCACCAGTGAGAAATGGAGGGGATGAAAAAAGAGCAGTGTAATCTCACCCTTCCCACGTGATGGAGTTTACCCAGCGCAGGCTTGAGGTACCATAGGCAAAGTTAATTAGCAGTGTTGCAGGGTGATACTGTGTAGGTCTTTCTATTGGTATTAGCACATCTACCCACAACATGAATATTTAAATCACTGGGGCCACTCCGAGTCATTAATCTCACTTCCCTGTTGTGGACAAAAGATATTCTATTCTCAGCCACAAAAAGGCTCTGCAGGCATGATTGAGTTACTAGAGTTGCTTAAAAGCTGCCTGCATCAGTGAAAGCTGACTGACAGGCAGGGAGGGGAGGTCAGAGGTGGAGTTCATCACCTCTCTAACAAAATTAATCAAGGGGAGAAAATCAGAACACGTTTGCTATTGAATGCTGAGTCAATGCTTACCGTGTAAAGCATCTTGGTGTGGTCTTGGTTAAGAATCAGATGGGGATGAGAAAAACTTGGGAAAAGTCTGAGGAAGGAGAAAAAACTTTGTTTCTAGGGAGGGAGGGAGGAGAATGAGAGAGAGAGCGGCAGGATTGGTTCAGAAAGCCACAGAAACCAAAAATTGTCACAGTTTCCCCCTACTTTAACCTTTCACGAGGTCAGTAATGGGTTTTAAATCTAATGGAGAGAACTGGAAAATGAGTAAGAAATATTTAGATGGAGTCTCCTGTGTTCCAGCTTGTGCCCATTGCCCCTTGTACAGAACCACAGAATAGGTGGAGTTAGAAGGGACCTCTAGAGAACATCTAGTCCAGCCAGTAGAACTTATTTCTGAGCTGAGAGCTCCTGTCACTCCAGCTCAGCATTGCTTCAGAGGTGGTCACCTACAGCCCTGTGAAAAGGCAGGGCTAGAGATAGGAAGGTTGTGGCTCCTCCTGGCTCTGCATCATGAACTGAGTCAGGTGAACCTGTGTTGGTTGCTCCTGCTGCCAGGGTGGTGGTGGGGCACTGACATTCATTGTAGGAGAAACTCAGGCACTGCAGTCTGGTGAGGCTGTCCACTCATGTAAGTCTAGTAGGAGGGAGGCAGCATCAACTTACACACTCCTTAGGAAAACACACAGAGCGGGGCCATACGGGAAGAGATTGCCTTTCCTCTCTTCAAGTACTTTCAGCACTGAACAACAGTTACTGGGATTCAACCTCTTGCCCCTGAACTGCCCAGTTCTACAGTCACTCTACACAAGGCATCAGATTTACCAATTCTGCAGTTTTATCTTGTGCAGTACAACTAAGGGGAGAGGAGAGGCGGAGAACAGTGAAATACTAAATTCTATTTTTCAGAATTTACACTGAGAGAATAGGTAAAGCACTATGTTATAACAGCTGGAGCCAATTCTTCACAGAACTGTGAACTCTCTTGTTTTTTCTGCTAATAGTTTGCAGCACATCTGGGCAGCAGGCAGGGAGGCAAGGAAGCAGGGGCTTCTGTCTGAGTGTAAATGAATAGCAGCGATCAAAGTGGTCTTCTAGCTTAGAAGTCAGCTCTTGCTAGTTCTTGGGAGAAAAGCTCAAAGAAAACCCAGCACAACTGTGTGTGGACAAGGACTGAATCTAAATCTTGCCTGTGAAAGTTTCGTGGCTTTTTTGCTGAAGCTAGAGGAGCATCTCCAGCAGCTGGTGGCAATGGTAGGCTCTTATCTCGGTTGTCAGGATGCTAAAGGAAGGACAGACCTTGCCGAACAAACCTCCTGGGGAGACAGGAATATTTGTGGAAGCTGCTGTGTTTGTTTTCCCCCAAGGAGTCTTTGGGCCACTGTCTATTATTTTTGCATTTAGGACCAGTAACTCTGCTGCATGCTCAACCAGTAGCTTTGGCCCTCGGTGATACCAAGGTAATAATATATTGTGCTAGGACTCAGCACAAACATGCTGTTTAATACCATAATAAATGGAAGCCTAGAGAATGTTTACCAGACAAAATATCTGAGACACTGCTCCTCCTGTTGTCATGGTTACTATGGTTGAGTGACAATATTAGGATGAAAATGTTTGCATCATTCCCCCCCTTGTTTTCATTATGAAAGAAAATGATAACTGAGAACTAATTAATCCCTGGCATAACTGCTGTCTGGTTTCCAGTATAGTACCTGGGATGCATGTGTACAGTGGTGTGCTTTTCCTCTTGGGACTCGCCCAGACCAAAGCCTTACCCTGGATTCCCTATTTACTACTGCTCCTCTCTCCTTAACCCTTTGGTTGCTGTGGGTTCATAAGAAGATTCGTGCCAGGTGTGGGGGAAGAAAGATTATCTTAGTGATTGATTTAATTTTTTTTGTATATGAGAAGGTCAGCGTGATTTATTTAAAGGCAAAATTTTAAAACAAGGTTGCTTCGTTGGTGCTTAAAGAAGTGTGGGTGCTCTCATTTCCTTTTGTCTCCAGTTCAAACTAAGTCAGCTGGAAATCAATTTAAGAAAAGCATTAAGCTGAGTTGCCCTGTTGTAGAGACCAAGCACAACCATAGTGAATGGAGCTGACCCTTTCTGAGACTGATAATGTAACTCGTGCCTCATGTGAAGCAAACAAAGGGTATCCCATCCTTACAGTCACTCTTCCATCCTGTGCCTCCACCTGGCCTCTGTCATGGATGCAATTTGAATCAGCCTGAAAAACGATTTAAGCTAAACTGGTACAAACTTTCTCCAGTATGTGAGGCATTGGTCCTGCTCTCGCTGTCTTTGGAGCATTCTTAGACTGGCTGCTTTTGCCTGGATTCCACTGAGCAGCTGGGGGTGTGTGGTGTCCACGGGCCACAGATGTAGGACGGGCCTGGATATCTTAAAGGGAAATTCAATATACTGTTATTTGTGTGGAGCAAGTGACACCACGTGTGTGTTCTTCACTGTCAGATCCCACATCTCTCTTCCTACAGTGTTACATATTTCTCTTGCTTTGTGTGTCCTGTCTCCCTTCTCCCATGTTCTCACCCCCTCACTTCTGTCTTTGTGGACTGAAATTTTCCAAAACCCAGAACATCACCTCTTATAATGAGCTCCCCATTAGCTCTGTTTCTGGTGCAAAACCCAGAGGCTCCAAGTCAGCCTGAGATTCAGTATCCTCATCAGACTTCACAAGTGGTTCAGGAAGAAGCACAGGAGAAGCAAAGTGCAGGGATGGAGCCCTGCACGGACTGCAGGAGGGAAGGCTGATGCAGCCCCAAGTGGAACTGTTGCAGAGGAGATTCTCTGCTCAGAGACTGGGTTCTTGCACCAGCAGAAAGAGGCTTAGTTTCTCCACTTAGCAAAATCAATCTTCCCTTTTCTTATTGGAATCTGATAATCCCTAAAGCTTCATGCATCAAATGTTGAGTAAGAAAACTCGATGACTGCAAAAGGCTAATTCCGATCCATCCCACCAGCTGCCACTTGTAACCCCCCTTTAAAAGCAGACAACAGACTACGAAAGTAACATTTATGCTTCTTTGATCCTTTTTCCTAAATCAGGAGTTTCATTTTTGCAGCTTACTTCTGAAACGGGACTAAGCAATACTAACAAGCTACAAAGCTGAGGAAGGGGTTGCTTAGCAATACAGCACAAAGATGTCTTTGAATCACTGCTAAGCTCCAGCACTTCATCTCAGATGAACTTAATGTTCCTGTCACAAATTGGCACATAATTCCTTAAAGCATCACTTTATTGTTGAATTTAAATGTTGAACATTTAGATACAAACAGCTTATACTTAAAATTCCTGGGCATTTCTTTTGCTTAATCTTTGTCCTTTAACACTTGTAAGAGTCTGTTCCACAAATTATTCCTTCCACACGCATTAAATAACTGAGGCAGCAACACAAGATTACAAGTATATTGATATCATTTTTACATTTGCTGACTGCTGCAGCAAATTAAAATCATCTGCTGGTAATAATCCCCCTAACCTAAAGTTTAATGATGCCACGAACTCTGCAACTGCAGTTTTTTGGGGTTTGATCCAATTATCCACTGCTAAAGTTGACTCAGGAAAGAAAGGGAAAGAAAAGCAGTGTTGCCACAGGTAGAGAAGGGTAGAAGACAATTAAAAAAGAAAAAAATCATTAAACATCTCCTTTTCCTTCTGATAGTCCTTGAATTGCTATCTGCCTCTGCAGTCAAAATTAGATTATTGAAAATGACAACTAAAAAAAATGTAAAAATAATCATGAGTGGTTCTTTTTTATCATGGGAAAAAGATCCGTGACTGAACAAGTTATAGTCAGACAACTAACAAAGACAGGACATCAACACAAGTTGAAAGCAACCACCTCAGAAACAAGGTGCTGCTGCTCTATCAGACATGAGGTACAGGGCATGAACAGAAGAGTATTTTTCAAATCGAGAGCTTTTTGCAGATCAAGCTTTAGAGGAGTAGACTTCTTCAATTTAACTGCAGTGCTGGGCAGAACAAATTCCTTGGTAAGGAAAAGCATATTGGCTCTTGAATTAACACCCGCACGCAGAGTGTACCTGGCTTCATGTGACACCCGGTTGCTGGGTTCCATATTTTTATATGATCGCAAACATAACATGAGACTTTGTAAGTATTATAGACAGGACTAAAGGTTGCAGAAAAACTTTCTCATTTCCTTAACTTGCCAACAAGAAAATAAGGTGCACTGATGCAAAAGGACCTTTAAAAGCCACTGCAAAGACAGGCTCAGCTGGAAGGTTCTGATTTCAGTCCTGCTGGCAGAGAGATGCTTTCTGCTGTCTCAGGGGCTTCTGCTCTCTCTCTTTTTTTTTTTTTTTTTTTTTTTCCTTTTAATTTACATTGCACAATTTAACTATTATTACAGGCCCTTCAGGCTGTTTATTCCTTGGGGACAAAAGGAGGATGCCAGGATTGGAAGCAATGGGTGCTGGAGCTGTGCAGCTTGCAAATGCTCCTTACTGGTCTTGCTGCTGTACAACAAAGTTAAAGACTGGTCTAGCTTTTGAGACTGTACCCAGAAAGGACAGAGGGGAGTCCAGTAACTGCCTGTGAGAGAGAGCATTGAGACACCAGTCTATTCTGCTGCTGCCCTTTTATCTTACCTGTTCTTCATCATATCAGTTTAGCAAACTCATCTAATGCTGTAATTAGTTCTGCTTTGAACTTTAGGCTTGGACTAAAGATTTCCAGAGATCCCATGAAGCCTAAATTGTGCAAAGGTCCTAGGGAACCTCCAGGCCAGAGAAAGGACACGGGCTCTAACTGGAAAAAGCTACCCTGATATGAAAAAGCTGTTTGCAATTTCCCCTTCAAATGTATCTGGGAAGAATTAATATGAAAATCTGTTGTTTTCCTCCCCCTTTCCTGTGATATTTAAGCTAATAATATTTCTCGAAGCAAGGAGAAAGGTATTTTAATGGAACATGCTCAGCAGATAGGCTTTCAGTGGCTCAAGCTGATCTAATTACACTCCCATCTCTTCAATACTTCTATGGCGTACTTCATAGCCTTACATATTTCTTGTAAATTCCGTGATTTTTTTACAGCCTTAAGAAATGAAACAATAACATTAATTGATTTGGAAAGTTGCCCACTGACTGCACTAATAAAAGTAGCAAGCAGCTAGTGGTGTTGGTAAATGAATGCTAAGAGGAATAGAGAAAATTAAAGCCCATAATTCCAGTGACTGCCACTAACTCTTATGACATCAGCAGCATCCCCCCTGCATCTGGCCAAAACACGTGTCCTCAGAAGCCAGAGATTCAAATCCTCTAGATGTTTAATTTCAAGAGGGTTTTCTAAACCGTGACATTTTTATACAAGCATTTTTTCCTCTCAAAACAACAGATGCAAATGAAGAATACAAAGGGGGTGGGGGGAAAAGCTGTTTTGATGAGTGGGCCTCAGAGAATTAAGAGCAAATTTCTGAGTGGGAACACTTGGCCCATGTGCTCAGAACAGAGCATCACTCAATGCCCAAGTTGATTATGTATCCCCCAAGATGATTCCTCTTACGCTTTCCATCAGCTTTGTCCTTTCTTCTTTAATTAAGCGGGAGCATATGCTCTGTGTCCATACTGTAACGGCTAGGGCCCAGGTGCTTGGCAGGGGTAGAAGCTATCCACTTTGACAGCGGACAACCCCGAAGCTGCAGGCTTTGTTCAGCGGCCCGGCTCCCCCAGCCTCCATCGGCAGCCAGCCGCAGCAGGGAGAGGGGCCGCCGGGACGCGAGCGCCGTTCGCAGAGGAACGCCAGCACCGCCGTGCTTAGCCATGCGTCGCTGGAGCTTTTCATTCCAGGGGAGGCTGTCAACGCCGAGCCACAAGTGCTCCTAAGGCCTCGTAATCACCAGCATCACTCCACAAGACCTTGCCCTTGCCCTTTGCAGCACTCCCAGCCCCAACCTGCAGCTCAGTGTATGTGTAAGAGCCCATCATCCATTCTTGGCAGCTGCTGTGAAGCAGACCACAGATGCTGGGCTCCATAATTGATTTTTTTTCTCCTCAGCATGTCTCACAGAGGCTCACAGTGAAGTCCTAGGTTGTGAGGGGTATCTGCTGGCCCCCTTGACAACTGACATGATGGAGAAAATTACCATGTCACCTCTTATTAGGGGCAGCATATTTCCTCACTACTTGAGAGGACTGAGACTAAGCCTGAGCTAATCCCGGCTGCTGACCAGAGAAGCTGGGATTCACCTGGCTCTGGTGGCCCTGGGCTGGGTGGTGAATGTTTGGACAGACTTGCTTTGCACCCAGGGGAGTCTCTTGGGGCATGTGGGGTACCACATCAAGTTTTCATGCTTGACCTGTTCCTCACCTCTCTCTTTGCCAAGAGACACAAGGAACAATGTGCTGCTTTCTAACTGAGGATGTCTTGATATTTGTGGCTGCTTCATAAGGGATGAGGTCACACAGGGAACTCATAGAAAACAGCTCCTTTTTTTTTTTTTCTTCTAATTATAATTTCTAATTTTTTGCCTCATCTAGACATTTCTCTAGGTCTATTCAAAAACACTTGCTGGCCCTTGAAAAGCCCCTTACAAAAGTCCTGGTTTTAGAGACAGGGCCGGGGTAAG
The DNA here is from genome assembly GCA_024605025.1 of Megaceryle maxima. Taxonomy (NCBI): domain Eukaryota; kingdom Metazoa; phylum Chordata; class Aves; order Coraciiformes; family Cerylidae; genus Megaceryle; species Megaceryle maxima. The sequence continues at coordinate 18,110 of JANHGN010016564.1, forward strand.
CTGCTTCAGTTGCAGCCTCTGCCGCTCTCTTTGAGTGACTGTGAGGGCATCGTCGCTCTGTTTATCAGGTTTAGCGCACCCACTGCTACCCTGTTCCATTAACTCAGATGTCTAATGCCTCCACATGCTATCTCTTTTTTCCATTAGACAGCAGGCACTTCGGGGAGGGGGAGGGTAAATAGCAAACTGCAATCTGCATCTCAGGCCTAGGAAGTGTTCCCGTAACAATATATTAACATTCCAGCTGACTAGTACCACGGGCAGTTGCAACACTGATTATTCATAGAGCAGAAATCTATTTTGACAGGTTTTAGTTACCTTATTTGCTAACATTAATTGTTTCCCCGGGAGCCTGTAGCAAGGTTAATATATGGCCTAAGAAAGTGTCTGTCATCAAACTGTCTGTAAGCAGTCATACCTTGGCTATGTGCTTAAACATCCAGATGACTCCTTCCCAGCTCCTGTTGCTCAGGGAGGTGCAGTGAATATTCCCACTGCTGAATTTCCTTGGAACTGCCCGTTGTTCTGCAAAAAAGTTTAACTTTCTTATACGTGCTCTTAACAATGGTGCTTATCGGAGTTGATGAAGAGTCTCACTGGAGTCAAAAGGGAGGGAAAGAGGAATTAGTTCTAAGTTTTCTATTTACCTCAGTTACCATGATTCCCAGGGCCCACTCAGCTTGTAAATATATTTGCCAGAAATCAGCACTCAGCTTCTGTGACAGATGAAAACATCATAATCTAATTGAGAGCTCATCCTAATCCCCTCCCTTGTAATTAGATTCCTTGCTGAGGCAACACTCCCTCCTGCATTGCAAGCTGTGTGTGGTTGGGCTGGCTCTGGCCGTGCTTTGAGGGTAGCCCTTCTCACCCTGTGTGCCAGACACCTGAAAGCACGGGGGAACCCTGCATGCTGGAGCACACTGGTCGTGCTGGTCACCCCTTGCTGGGCCTGAAGGCAGGGCTGTGTGCAAGGCTTACGGTGGGAAGCCAGGGAGGCTGGATGGGGAGAACGTGCTGCCTCCAGCTGAGGGGGGGGAAGATCTTTCTTAGTACCAGAGACGCAGCGCTGATGTGTTTGGCAGTCTTTATGACAGGATTTTCTTTGCTGTCCTTATTCCATCTATTTTAACTTAAAGACAAGGAGAAGGTCTGTGGAGGGCAATGGGGCATTAGTGAACTGACAAGAGAGAAAAGTGGCTAGCTGGAATGACTGCCAGTGAGGGGTGAATGCGCAGGAGTCCTTGAAAGCATCGTGATCTTAGCTGCTCACATACTAGAGAGACAATAATGATCATTAGCACCAGTGAGGGCTGCAGAGACCCTGAGTGAAGGAGCAGCTGGAAAATGGTTACCCTGTCAAAAGGCAGCTGTCCCTGGGATACCTGGGTTTGTTTTCCATTCCCTTTATATCTTCCCTCTTTTAGCTTGTGCCACAGAATCCCCCGGGAGAATACAGCCAATTTTCTTGTTCCTATGGGCCCAGCCAGCAGAAAGGAATAATCACTGTCAACATACCAAACAGATTTAAAAGAATCTTTAGTACCTGGAAGCGACAGCAACAATCTTTACCATTAGCGAAGGATGACTCCTCCAGGAAGACCGGCAGCAGACTAAGTGCTGACAGTCAGACGTCGTATCCGTGGTGGAGAGCGAGCTTTAAAAATACAGATTGCCCTGGGAAGAAATATTTACATAGATATTTTACTTCTAGCTGATATCGCATCTCCCCAAATCTAGCCCTGCCTGGGAAATGAAACAAGCTTTTTTTGCATGCTATGCGCAGCCAAGGTAACGGGAGGATGTTCTGCTTTAAATGGAGATAGTGGAATCATACTGGGCAGGTGAAAAATTGCCTGTCGCTTTCCTATAGCCAGTTTCACTGTCACGATTCTTAAACAGGGAGGGTGGGTTTGTACAGAGTTCTCTCACCAGAAAATTTTAACAGTGCTTTAAATACCAAGCCTAGAAGAGCAGGTAACTCATACATAAAAGGAGAGAAGTACAATATAGTAAATAGAAATTAATGTTAAGCAGAAGCAACTAATGCACCAAACTCTAATACTGTATTTTTCCTCAGAACGTTTGGGGTTTTTTTTTCACTTTTCCTTAGATTGGTTTGAATCCTTTGAAAACAACTTAGATGATTGCAGGTGATTCTTTGCAGACAAAAGAAATGACAGATTTTCTTAGTACTTATATTTTCCCATGTACAGCTGACAGAGCTGATTGCCCTGCTGATACTGGTATAGCACTAAAATCTTTCCAGATAATTTTGTTTTTTGAAGGAGCCATTATGAAATGTGTCATCCATATTACATAGCTGTTGGGGTTTCAGTTCTCTCTTTTTTAAGGTTTTTTTTTTTTTTTTGGCTTGTTTTTGTGGGTTTTTTTTTTTTTAAGGATTTTTAGCCATTTCAAAATTTTTGCTTTGAATTTCAATAGGATTTTAAATAAAAATGTTAATGACATACAAGTGATCATACAACAGCAGGAACTCCCATGGTGACTCACCTAAAGAAAGAATGTGCGTCAGGCTGTAGGTTGTGCCTTTACAAATGCTGTATGTGGTGCTCTGCTGTTTTATTTCTTTAGTCCAGCGTGACACTCATACCCTTGGAATAGACCTGGACTGAGCGTTACCCTTACAGAGAAACTTTGGTGGTTAAAGCTTGTTGTCTAGGAGAAAAACAGGCCAAGAAACTGAAGTTCTGCAGGAGCACCTTAAATTGCTCAGCACTATATAAGTACAAAAAGGGAAATACAAGGAAGTTGTAATAAATGTAGCAACATATCTACTGTCATTTGAGTCTGCTCAGACCTCATATCTTTTGCTGCAGTCACTCTGAATTCTGTCATGGCAGGAGTGTAATCGTTTGGCATCAATAACGTATTAATATATCCCTGTGTACAAAGCAGCTCTTAATAATTACTGCAAACCTTAATTTGCTGAGACTCAATTACACTAGCAGCTCACTGACATTGTTAAGGTTAATAACTGTGTGATTCATAAGACGGGACACATTACAAATCAAATTGGCTGTAGCAGTTGTCGCATCGAAGCATAGGCACAACGGGCAATGTGGTATTTAGCAACAGCGAAGCAACAACTTGCCCCAGCACTCTAGAGCTACTGCTATACATACTGCTAGAGGTAGGTACTATTGCAGTGAAATTCATGCAGCTTTGAAGGTGAGAGTCTTTCCTACCCCATGCTGAATTTTGCCCTTTGCTCTGAACATGCCCTTAAAAATTTATGCTTTCCCTTTGTGCAGTTGGAGTGAGATTCTTCTTTCTTTGCTCCTCATTGCTCTTTCTCTCATCGTCATCATCACTAAGTAAAGGAGTGATGGTGTTATGTGTGTGTTGAAGTGACTTAATCACATGGGCTAATGAGAGTCTGTGTTTGCTAATCAGATGTGAATAGCAGTCTGATTTCTCTATTTAGGTAAATGTCTGCTGGAAAACCTCTTGGCAGATGGGCAAATGTTTGCTACCCACCAGTCTAAGTGGGCATTTTAGCAGGTTGCAAACAACACTTCATAGCTAATTAGGGAATAATGAAACCAGCAATTCTGGTGTCCACCATAGTATCCCAGACACTTGCTCAAGCATGATGGAAGGCAATGAATTATTGTATATAAGGGTCTGCATTTGATATTCCTCGTTCCTCCTTAGAGTAGTTGTCATGAGTCATGGTAAGTTGATGGGTGACTGCCCATCTCTCTTTCCTCAAAGTAAATCAGTGAGGCTTCCTTGTCTCAGTGCAACATGGCCTAGTCTTTTTTCAGCCTGATAAGAACCAAGTTAAATAAACCTAAAGTCTTGAGAGAGCAGCTACAAAGGGAAGGCTGCTGCTGATCTTGTGTCTAACCAAACTTCTCTCCAAGTCTGTAATGCCCTCATGTTCTTAAACCAAGATGACAGGTGCCTTTAGCTTTAAAAGGTCTTCATGCCTCTGTTCCTAGGGGGTCTTTTCTGCCAAACTCTCCCCCTTCCCCTTCCCCTTCCCCTTATGGACCTTATCTGCCCTGGTGGGTTGACCCTGACTAGATGCCTTGCAAGGACATCACCATCTTACAGGGTCTCACAGTTGACAGTGTTGGCAGTTGAAACTGGAATGAGATGTTGAGTGTTTGGGTTCCCTTGCCACTATCAAGAAGTACCCTGAAGAATACTTAAATATCTCTCTTAATAAGTGCACTAAGTTGCCTGTTACCAATATCGTAAGCAGTTCCTCTGCCAACAGAATTGCTAAGTATTCTGATTTTATCGTGCATACCTATGGATTACAAATAGATCTTATTAACTGCTCAGAACTGACACATCTATTTGAATAAAGGGGCTCATTTCTTTGCAGGCAGTAGAACAATCTTCCTGTTATGCTAATAAACACAGGCATTTGCATAAATGTAATCAGATGTTGGGTCTCTCTGCATATGCAGTCCAGCATTATATGCTTCATTCTTGGGTGCTTGAAAGACCTGCTCCTGCAGTGAGGCTGCAAGGGCATTCTGGAACATACTTACCAAATGCTGGAGCTGGACAGGGACTGGGAAGGGAAGAGGTGGGAGAGTCTCCTTCCCCAAATCAATCTTACCTTCTACAGGTACTCTAAATACACTGTATCATGTGTTTTGCATTCTATTGTATTATGCATTGTATACATTATATATTATCGTAGAGATAAGAAAAGGCAATTTTCTCAGTTTTGTCTGGAAGGGCTGTGATTGTGCTGGACTATCCCTTTTGATGAATAATGTACCGTGTAGCGTTACATCTTTGTACACTTATAAAATGTGCAAATGCAGCACCCTCAGAATCGTGTGGCATCTGGCACTGGCACGTGCTGTTGCTCTACGTGCCAGAGAAAATAGGAGGAGGAAATTTTACACTTTACACAACCATTTCTCCTGCCAAGGTGAACAACCCCTTTCCTTGCAGCTAGATAAACCAACACTACATTCTGCAGGTTGGGGGAGAGAAGCCACTTTACTGCTGGAAGGATGTGTGATGACTGTGATCTGCTGTATAAGAGAGGACTTTCTGTCTTGGAGAGCTCTGCATCAGGCTGAACCGAAGCAGGTTTTTTTACAGGGAGGAAAGGGGTGGAGTTTCTGCAGCCTCCCTTCTTAAGCTGTTTCACTGCTGTCACTGCTGGAAACATGTGGCTTCTTTCCTAGCTCCAGCAGCATTAGTGGCATACGTGTCTATCCCTGCTCGTTGCTACCTAGTGTTGCTGCTTTCCTTCTGTTTCACTGTGTATTTTACCCTTTAATAGTAATGCATTTGCTTTTCGAGGGCAGAAAAGTACTGTTTTCCCTTTTTAACACATGTGCAGATGCTCAGCAGATGTCTACTTCCCTGTGTGAAGCCTTACTTGGACTGAAAGCTAGGATACATTGCACTTTAATAAGGGGAAGCTCATTTAATTTGAGACACATCTAGTTGGCAGGTGAAGTCAAGGTATACTTTCAAAACAAAACCAGATGCACCCTTTACACAGACTGAACCTTAAGCCATGTCTCCTACATTGCTTAGCTTCAAATCCCATCTGGACTTCTGGCTTAAAGCGTTGCTGATGAGTCCTTTCCCTCCCATTCTTCTCTGCCTTGCTTGCTAAGGAGAGGTTTAGAACCCAGGGCTGTGAATGCAAGGGTTTCTGTGAAGTGTAGGCAGTTCTTCAGGCAGAACAGACCGAGAGCTATTATTTATTCATTTGAATAACATTCTTCATACATTTCTAAATGCTTTAGAGGCAAAACATTACTACAGAAAATGGGGGACTAGCTAGGAACTCTTCATGCATTTTCAAATAACTTATTCTAACTACAGTTCATAAAACTCTCTTAGAAGTTAAAAAATGAAATCCAGTTCCTCCTTGTTTCCTCCTGCCCCTCACCATGCAAGCACTAGACCATTGCTAGTTTGTTCCTGTAGAGTTGCATGCAAAGCCCGAGGTACTGGGATTGACTACATCTCTGTGGGAGAAGGAATATTGGTAGGATCATATTTTCTTACTCCTGTTACAAGGTAAGGAAGCTCCCAGGACAAAATCTGACAACTTTTCATGTCACGTAAGTGCCAGAAATCCCAATTGTGAGCAGGCAGACCGAGCCACACGAGTACTCAAGGGGCTGGGGGCAGCTCCTTAATCAGCCTCAGTGTGTGGTGCAGCCTCCCTTTGCACTCCAGCTCATCGTGTTGCAGCTACAGCTCTTTGGGTACTTCTGACAGGGATACCTTCTGAGTAGGAATGTGCTGTGCCAGCCATCCTGAGCAACCACCAGGGACTGAGGTCTCTTGGAGAAGTGGTGCTTAGAAGAAATGAGCACTAAGATAGTAGTACAAAGGTAGTATGAGTAATGAGAACAAATTGCACCCCTGGAGCTGGAGAACCACTTTTCTATCATGTTCTCTTTGTAGGCTCAGTGAAGCTCCCATCTTGTGTTTCAGCTTGCCTCCCCAAAAGTAACATGGCTACAGAACTCTTGCTTCCCTTCAGCACGCTGGGAGGTTTTCCAATTAATGCATTTCTTTCCACAATGGTACTTTTCCTCAATATTGTTAGCTTTTCATTGGTATTAAATTCCCCCTCTTATCCCCTTGGGGTGAGTTTGACCATCGTGCTCTGATAATATCAGGCTGGCCTGCTTACCTAAGGGTTGGTTTTTCTCTGCAGCTCTGTTTTTTATATGCCAGGAACTTCCCTTCCTTTTTGCCTGGTGCCTAAAAATAGCTGAATATAGCTCACAGAACAGGAGAGTCTGCCAGTTGCTACTAGAAACTCTGATCTAAACAAGCAGCCAGTGGCTTCAGTGAGGGCATTGGCTCACAACCATGCCTCTGAGTCCCTGAAGGTGCCCTTGGCTGCCTGAGGGATCACCTTCCATTCACGCTTGTGTTCAAGTGTTAGAGTCCTCTGCTCCCAAAGCAGAGTGGCACCTTATGTTGGAAAACAGTATAAGAGAACTCTGATCTTAGGGAAGGGGAAGGTAGCTTAATTTTCATACAAAATCTGTGAGCACATTGATCCACCCACTTTCACAACCCCATCCTTGTAAAGCGTCTGTGTGGTCTGGGTGGGATTGCTTGTATGCAGCATAGAGGTTGGGATGCAGGCTGCTGAGTCCACGCTGTGCCTCCTCTGTACAGCTTGACTGGTGATGCAGCCTCATTTTTGGGTTCATTTTATGCCCTTGTGCTATAGTCTGTCTTCACGCTGGGCTAGCGTTAAAAAGGAACAGCACGGAAACTGTGTCTTTGGTTATCACTCCTCGTGCAGACACCTCGACAGGCACTGAGTACTTCTGCTACACTCCCTCCCTACACATTGCCATACCAAATCTTCAGGCTGAAAACTGGCCACCTGCCAGGAACTTGAGGGAGGGAACAGGGCCTGCAGAAAACTGCCTGGTTTTACCATGAAGTTACCACGGCTGAAACTGCTGCTCCGGGCAGTGACATAGCTACTCTGCTTGGGCAGGGCAGGTAGAGCCTGCAGAGCCATCTAATCGAGTTTGTTGTCTTGCTGAGCTGTGGAAGGAGACGCAGCTGGTAACTCAGCTTGTCCAGCATGCCAAAGGCTCCTCCCAACAAGCTATCCTCCTGCTGATTAGAGGTATCATTAAGGCATGCTGCTGCTTTCATTACCTGCCCTTACCGTTCAAACGCAAGCAAAACAACTTCCGTGTTAGCAGTGCTGCTAATGACCCTGACATACTCCCACCCAGGTCCTGGTAATTAGTTTATTATCAGGTATTTCCCTAATGAAGGCTTTCTCCCAGCATGCCCTTCTGCAGCCAACCCCTTATAATGCCCCCAGAGGAGGTCCAGGCTCTAGCTCAGAAGTAGCTTGCTGGGATTCTATTGTCCTGCTATTTTGTTTTTTTCCCCATGAAACTTCTGTTCTGCATTCATACAGCAGTCAGGACAATAGAGCGGTGCCCTGTGATGCAGGTGTTATCACAGTTCAGCTGTTAAACAGTACCTACCTCTCCTTTCTTCTTTCCCAGAGGTAGCCTGTTTTCACAACAACAAGCAACAGCTTTCTGTTTCTGTGTTCTGCTTACTGTCAGTCTTCAGCAGCCTCCAAATGCCTTTGAGCTGCTTTTGATAGCTGGGGGGGATATACTGATTTCAGGGTTGAAGCTTAAATTTTCTAGGTTTAATTTCACCTCTCAGAATCTTTGCATCAGTATCTTGCTCATGTTTAAGTTCTGTGCCTGGTAGAAAGGGCTGATCAGCTAATGGGGAGGAAGAAGCAGAGACAGGAAGATGGGTGATAGTTACGAAAATGAAACTTTTATCAGATATGCAACCCCCCCAAAGTATTTGCTGATCTTTCTGCCTACAACATTCCCTTTCATTGCTCACAGTCCTGCCTTTGCTGGAGGCTTGGCATTGATGGGCCCTCCTTATTCCTCCAGGAGGAAAAGAGGGTCCTTCTCTTAAACAGCAGGTGAGCTCCTGTTTGATACAGCACTGTAGCAGCAGAGAGGGTGTTTATTACAAGTGTTATTATTGCGTATCCCATCTTATGGCAGTGGCTGAGGTACTCAGGAAAAGGGTTATGACAGTTAATTGGGGTGAATGTGCAATTAGGTATATTCTGGGAAGAAACTTCTTTGAGCTTGTTGCAGAGCAACTGATACAGGACCTTGTGTTCTTGAAACCAGCACAAGTGACTTTTGGGTGGGCAAGAGAAAATCTTTCTTACATTTGTACTCTCTTTGTTTTGAAGGGACTGCAAATCACCAGTGATGCTCAGATGCAGCAGTAGCTTGATACTGGGACACCAGAAACATCAGGTAAGGAGAGAATCTATCTTATCTTTGAAATTTTGTTGATTTTGAAGGAACTGCAGATCACCAGGGATAGTCAGATGTGGCCGTGGTTTGACCTCAGGAGAGAACTTTTAGGTGCTTTGGATTACTGGCCTCAGGGATGTGCATCGCTACTTACTTTTGACTTTTTGCCCTGGTAGGAGGGCCAGGGAAGCATGGCTTAGAGCATAGCATGTTTTTGCCTTAATTTTGAAGCTCTGATAGCTTTAGGACCTGCTTTTTGTTGGCGAGGCTTTGATCTGTTTGATCTTTTGTGACTGATGATACCTGAAGTTTGCCATATTCCTGCTCTGTAAGTGCTTGCTCTGGTTGGCTCAGAACCTGTCTGCAGCCTTTTCTGGAAGCTGCTGCTGGGAAGGGCAGGCTGTGCTGCTGTCTCTCTTCTCCCCCAGACAACACCTGCTTTCTTTTGCTCTGGTGAAGACCGTGGAGGTTAACCATGCCGTGTTTCTGACACGTCAAGGAGATTTATTTATCAGCTCTGCTCCCTGTTGTTTTTTATGTTCTAGGGAACTCGGGTTTTTTTTCAGAAAAGAATTTGAGAGGTTGCTTTCTCAGCTAATGTGTTTTCATACTGCACAATGCCTCAATTTAACTTTCCCCCAGATGGAACTTTTCTTCTTTTTGCAAACTCCAGGATGATATTGTTATAGACCTCATCTCTGATGTCACAGATTTCAAAGCACTTCATGAAAGAGATGAGTGGCTCTTTTCCAATGGGGCAATTAAGCACAGCGTAGCAAAGTGATTAACTCCTCATTTCTGTTGCCTCTGCCCCTTGAAATGAATCCAGGTTTTCAGTGTTCCTATGCAGGCTCTGTCTGGGATGGATTTCCTTAGCATCCAAAAAAAAAAAAAAAAAAAAAAGAAAGACTCAGAACTATTGTTGCACCTGAAACATATAGCATTGTTTGAAAGTCTTTGTGAATCTTTATTTAAAAGTGATGACAGTTTGGAGACTTTTTTATTTGTTGGGAACTTGTGCTAAACAGCAGCAGCAGCGCTGTGTGTGTGTGTGCTGTGAGGAAGGGAGGAGGACGACTGTATTTCCTATTTGGCATGGGACTATTATTGGGTGATGGGACGGGACTCGCAGAAAAGGGGAAAGGAATTGCGAAAAAGAAAGGAATCCTGTTACATGACTGAAAGGTTTCTTGTCCTCAAGCAGACTTGGGATCTTCCAGCTGCTGGCCTGCAGGGGCAGCTCTGCCAGCAGCAGCTGAAAAGTGTTGCTGGAGAGATGTCAAGGAGGTGGTGCTTTGGCCAGCGGGGAAGCGGAGGCTGTCAGCTCCCAAATCCCCAGTCGGTCTCCAGTGCTAAGTGGATTGCCAGAGAAATAAATCAGAGGAAGGGAAATTCTTTGAGAGAGAAAAAGGAGGATTTAATGTACTTGAACTATTGCAGAAAAATAGTGGCAAAAGTAGTGCTGTGAGGAAGGACTGCTGGAGGAAAGTCCAGTCGCAGTCTGCTCTTCAAATGTTGTCAGCTGCTGCAGTCCCTTGTAGGTGATACGCAGCTTGCTCTGCCAGGCTGGTGGGTGAGAACTCTTTCTTCTGCAAACAGGAATGTTTATCAACCTGAGAGTTGACTTCCCAGTTGCCGTACTGGAGGTGCTGCAGCTACCGGTAATATCAGTGCATTTCAGGAGAGAGCCCAAGCACAAAAGAGAAGTTCTGCTTCCAGGGCCTTGCAAATCTGCCATTCCCATGGCAAACAAGCTCATCTCAGAATTGAGTAGCTTGAAAACAGTGGTGGACTTGGTAGCGTTAGGTTTATGGTTGGACTTGATGGGGGTCTTTTCCAACCTAAATGATACTATGAAAATGTGTTTGTATGTAAAGCTGCTGCTGAAAACATTGCCAGTCAGTGACACTGCACGTTGGGGCTTGGTGGCTGAATTTTGGATCCTAAAAGCATTTAGTTCCCCATCATTCCCCCGCCACAACAACTCTTCCTGTAGCAGTTACCGGTCAAACAATAAGTGCAGCACTAATGTGTATGAAATAAAAGCAGTCCCGGTCCCTGTGTCCCTCCAGAATTCATTTCATACCCAGCCTGATGGAGAGGTGATTTACCCTAGAAATGATGACTGAAAGTTTGGCCATTTGGTACATTTCCAAGAGGCACACAGTACATTTGGCTTGGAATTAATGCAGGAAAGGACTTTCAGACACTTTAACAGGGCAGAACACTTGAAGGAACTGGAAGGTTTTCTTGAGAACATTCAATGTCGCCCTAAATTAGACCATAAAAAGTAAGTGCTTTTTAAAAGCAATTTTGCACAGTAGGGTCTGCATTGTCAGAGCTTCCTAGTGATTTAGAGTTTCTCCTTCCTAGTGACTCCTGCAAAAATTCAAGAAATGGGAGTTTGGCTGCTGTGAAAAATACCCTTGTCTTGAAATTTAGAGGAAAAGCTGTATATGTAAATGTGATAAACATCTATAAAACAGAGCCCATAAAACTGGGAGTCTGCGCTTCACATGACAGTGCTTCACACCTCTGCTGTCAAACCTGGATTTTAACCCTTTTGGTTTCACATGATGCCAGTCACAGCTGCTTGAAGCATCCTCTGTGGCCAGCATCTCTCCTGCTGCCCTTTACACTGTTTTCTTATCCTTTTGATTTCTCTGTCCCTTGGTCCACTTCTGGCCATCAACTTTAATTTGGTTTTGGCTCCCGTATCTTTAGGTCAAGTCTTATTAGCTGCAGTGCCACCTCTCATGGTGTTCCTGGGATACTATTATGAATGGGAACTGGCTCATAGATGGGACAACACTGAGGCTAAATTCAACAGAGGCTTTGGTGGGTTAAGAAAACAATGTAGAGAGGAATTAGTGCAGGGCAGCAAGATGCTGGCCTTTCCCAGAGTCTCAATGAAAAGCCCTTTCAGAGCCATTTAATTTCCTCTGTCAGTGGATGGACTGGATGACCCAGGGGATAAGAGACCTCTTAGTTCTAGTGTATACCTTGTTGCTCTGTGTCAGCTTATAGGGTTTAAACTTTTCTGAAAATGTGCACACAGACAAAAGGGGCGGGGGGGATCAGCCTAGTAAATAACATTCTCTTCCCCATCAAGTGCTTAACAAGGAAGGACAAGACAGAAGCACAGCTCAAAGAGCCTTATTCTAATCTGTAATGACATATCAGACTAACAACAGGCAGAGGAGGAGCTCTTGAACACAACAGCCAAGAGCAAAACGAGAACAGAGTAATTTTTTTCTCTCTCTAGTACATTTGTCAAGTCTATTAGGGTAGCTCTTAATAGTTGCAGTAGTGCCTGTGCCTCACAGCTCTGCCACTGAACTGGGAGCTTTCTGACTTGGTCTCAAAGTCCCAGGTATGTTCTACACGTGGGCTTTGTAGCAGCATGGCTACACTGGAAGCGTGCCTTCATACTCACAGGAGCGTAGCTCAGGACATAAGTGACCAGGCGTCTGCAAACAACTGCAGCAATTCAGTGTTTTCCAGAGCACTGGCTTGTTGCTTATCTTATCTCCTGTCCTTCTGCCAAGGGATCAGCAGTGTGAGGGCTCTCCAAGCCGTGCTGGTTAAAATGGGCTGAGTTGGCAAAACCCTGGTGGTAAATGCTTTAATTACATGCAGAGAGGGAGAGTGCCCTGGGTGCAGCCTTGTCACTACTGTTCTTCAGGCTGTTCTGTGTTGCAAGGTGCCCTTGATACTTGCTTAAACTCTTGCACTTAGGAAACAAAAATAGAAATCTGACAGGGCAAATCTTTGCAGGAGAAAGACAGCAGAAGGTGGGGGAGATGCTGCACACCTCTGGGTTTGAAAAGAGTCCCTGCTGAGGAGTAACTGCATAGCTTCATTTAACCACATGTTGCTGAACTCCATCTGGAAAAATCATCGGGTAGAATTTTCCAGCCTGAGCTACTGCAGGTCAAGAGATCAGAATGAAATGGTTGTAGTTGCCCTGTCAAGCTGAAGTCTCCTAGGGAAAACCGCAAGACAGCATCCAGTCTCTGCTTTGAGAGTGAGCCAGAGAGCTGTAGGCAGATGTGGGGAGCAGGCTGCTGTTAGCATCCTCCTCTGCTCCCATCAGGTGTACAGGAACGCCGTGCAAGTGACAAGTTATTTTAACAAGGTGGTGAAGGGTAGGCAGAAACTCAACAATTTGCATACAAAGTATTGAGGTAATGAAAAAGTCAAATTAAAAGCATAAATCAGATACCTCATGGTTTAATCATGAGGGCTAGAGCAGAACTACAATATCCTTTACAACAGCAGATGTTTCTGCAATGGTAGTGCCCTGAAGGATCTTTTCACTGGAAGAATTGAGATGAATTCTGACACCCCAGACAAATCTACACAGGGATTTTCCTTTTCCTGCTCCTATTGGCTTTTCTGAATATCTTAAATTAGAATCAGCACGTTTCCCTATCAGGAATGAGTCCAAGGATGGTGTCAGTGGTTTCTGTTTTGCGCCAGCTTTACGGTGTCTCGATTGCAAAAGCTGCTTTTTCCTCTACATTTCTACATCTTTGGTTCTGGAGCTTTTAACTGGAGGTGAGCAAAGTAATCCTTTCTCTATTCATCTTGCCAAAAAAATCCCCCAAAACAGGATGGGGGAATATAAAGTGTATAGAGGAGAAACGAATGAGACGAAACCTGACAGCAGCATCTTCCCTTACCTACCCTGGCCAGAATTCAGCATATCTTTCATTTCTGGCTCGATTGCTTTCACAGAATGCCAGCTCGCAGAACTCATCCCATTTTGCCCCGCTCATGAGAGAAAATAGACTCGGTAACAGAGCAGCTGCTTTCTGTGTCCCTCCGATGTTGTGGGGTGTCCTGCAGTCAGGTGCTGAAGGCTCAAGACCTCCAGTAAGGGAGAGGAGGGTCAGGATTTTTCAAGCTGCCATAAGAAACCTCTCCAGAGGATAGAGTGCCCCAAACCACAGTGCTTTTATTTTTTAATGCTGAGCAGCATCTAAGATGGCCCTATTCTTATAATAACACTTCACTGCAATCATCTGTCAGGTATGCAGAATTTGCAGGTAGAAAATAGCTTGAAGAGCTCTAATCCAAAGGTCACATCCCTGTCATTTGCTCACTGGCACCCTGTTGCCATCAGTTTTGAGCAGTCTGGTTGCTGGGCTAACAGGAGGCCTAAGCAACTATTGTTTTGGTGTCATCGTTAAAATCTTTAAAATATGCCCTGGACAGATATGGCTTCTAAAATACAACATGACCCATCACACCTGTCACCCTCAGCAGACAGCATCTGGATATGTTTCAGTTACATTACCATGGTTAAGCACTCAGTGATAAATGTATCGGATAAGGTCGGTCCCTCCTTCCTCATCAATGCTTCATAAAACAGCTCAGGATGATACTCATTTAATGCAGTGCAAGGTACATTTAAGAGCTGTTTATGATTAATTCCCATCTTTCATATCTATTACACTGGCTGCAGGGGCACCAGCCAGCCCTGTGCCATGGGCACTGGTGCACTGTTCCACCACGCAGCGTAGGAGGGGCTTCAATACCTGGCAAACCCTGAGCTACAGGTTCAGACACAGCTGACATCAGAGCAAGGAAGAGAGGTAAATGCTGAAGTGTCAGGCTGTGATATCTGTACGGTGGGCCTCCTGACCTCCACCATCTGTGGGAAGCCTCTTCCTCCTCACACAGAACCCCTGCACACAAGGTGTAGCAGAGAGCTCTGCTCTGGGGAGAGAGAGCAATCTCTTAAGCTAGGGAGGAGCTTTCTTTTACGGCTGTCCTTTTAGAAGATCTTTTTATCTGTATTATTTATTATCATATTACTTAATGTGAAAGGCCACTTCAGCCCTAGGCTCTAGCAATTAGCACTAATAGATGATTGCACAGCAGAGGCAATACATAAAGACAACGTTCATTATGCGCAGACATGTGCACCGCAGATTTATCTGCTGCCTGCCAACCTGCCACTGTCGACAGCCAGGCAGCGCCGTGTTGCGGGGCCATTAGACACCTCAGACACTCCAGCTCAGTGCTTTGGATGCACTCATCTGAGCAGTCAGCTCTCTTGAAATATGGCTGCATATCTTGCCTGTTACACACACGTGCATGAGCGCGCACGCAGAGTTATAGGAAGCCCTCACTCAGGCATAGTTGGATTGCAGACAGCATTTATTTATTTTATATAATGAATAAGGCTGCCAAGATATGGCAAGTCTTGCTTCTTGCACTGCTCTGCCTGGCAGCTCAGACACCGACCGTGTTGAGCACTACTGGGGGCTCAGGAAAATATTTGAGAGTTCTGATCCCCTGGTTCTAGGCAGGATAGGCTGTGAAACATATAGAAAAGGGAAAGAGCTCTCACAAGTGCTGGCCGAATCGTGGCAGTCCTCCCTTCTCTAGAATTTAATTCCAGCCTTGGTTTTGCGTGGAGAAAAAAAAACCAACAGGCATTTAATTTCCTAAGACCTCCCTTGTAGCCTTAATGTCTCCGTGGTGCTTTCTGGGCATAGATGGCTCTACTGTGCTAGCTACTAAATGCTTTCTGCCAGTAAGTGCCTGGTTAAGGTCTGGAGAGGTGGTCGGTGCAGAGGCAGCAAGGGATGAGCTGCCTTCTGCTGTGCTCAGCTGGCAGCGAGGCTGCAGGGAGGGAATTGGAGCACCCACACTGTGAGCTAATTTAAGGGCAATTCCAAGTACTTGTTTCTCTCCACCAAATGTATTAAGCCTCCTACACTAGGCTTAGAAAATTAGGTAGCATCTTCTCTATTAGGTTGCCTGGCTTTGTGCAGGAAGCTGTGCTCTTGGTAGAGATGTACCTGCACTAAAGGGGCAGCTGCCACTGAGGGCCTCCTGCTATTCCTCTGGGAACATGTCCCTGCAGAGTCAGTGCTGTGAGGTGCTCCTGGGACAGCACAGTGTGGTGCAGTGCCAGCAGCCGATCTTCCAGCAGAGGCACCTGGAAACAGCTTCTGGAGACCAGGCTGTTTCCTTAGCTTTTTACTGACAATATGGTTGGTTGAAATTCCAAAAGCGCTTTTTGTCTGAGAAATCTCCTGCAAAATGTGCCAAAGCCACCTTCTTAGCACTGAATTCTCTTAGGGACATGTCTCCAGAGCTTCAGAATGCTCAGGGTAAAAAGTAAATAGCAGCTGACTTGTTTACTACACTGGCTGGCACAAAAAGTCTCCTTCACAGCTCCACTGTGATCTGCTTGTTGGTCTCCAAGGCAGAAATCCATGCATGGGAATGCTAAACAAAGGGTAAGACAAATACAATAATGCAGATCCTTCCTGTCCCAGAGAAATATGGCACTGAGTAGGGAAGCAGCTTGCAGTGTGCTCTCAGTATAAAATACATCTTTCTGCTGGCAGCAGTCATCAGTTGGGCAGTCTGTGGCAAGCCAGAATTAACAGTTGTAAACAGAGAAGACAAACGAAATGGAATGTTGCTTGCTGCATTGGGTAACTCAGGAAGTACTGAGGGAGGACTTTCCTCTGAAAAATTCACTGGGGAACTCAATTCTTTTTGTTGGCTTTTTGGGTAAATGCCTTCAGCTTTGTATCCAGCAGTATCTGAAATGATTCTCGTTCTGCATTGCTGGAGATCACGGGCTCATGCACTGTGGTTCTGAATGTGAGACACAGAACACCCTTCTGCTTTGGACATCAGTAAGCTGGTGGCTACTGCAGTAATTGGAGAGGTGACCTGGAGCTATTGTAAAGTTGGAAGTCTGAGAGCAGAGTCTGGAATAGAAAATTTGCAGTCATTCTTTTCCCTGTTTGTTACCCGTAATGAAGCAAATTCCTTGGTCTGTTGTTGCCCTTGTGAGGCTCACATTGAATTTGTAGACTGACCTTCAAAATACTTAATCTGTATAAAGTTATCAGAAGCATTGGGGGTTTTTATTCCAGTTTGGCTGTGGTCTCTTCCCACAGAGAAATGTGCTTGGCAAAGCTGCTGTTCACAGAACAGCATAGCAGCATTGGTGACAAATATAAGCGAAGGTGGCAACCTAAATGTGACAAACAGGCCTTGTCCTTAGACTGTGCAGAGAGACAGGGATCTACCTATTCCAGCTGAGTCAGTGCCATGGATTCGGCCTTGGCTGCCTTATATCTTCTCCAGAATTTAAAACATCTGGAATATTCCCACTCTGCTTTAATGCTCCAATGAAGTTTCTTTGGTTCTGGAGTCTATCCTTCCCTCGAATGGTTCAGAGACAGGCAACAGGAGCAGTTACTGCATTTCATCCCATTTAGCCAGGTTCCAATCCTGATAAGACTTGTCTTAACCCCATTTCTATTCAGTATCGCTCTCCTCTTATCAGCTTGGTTTGTAACTTTTAGGATAACCCTTGTTCCTATGTCTACCATATCAAAATCCCACACTCCAACATATGACTGCTGAGAACAGGGATGTCCTCTTCCTAAAGAGAAAAGATAAGCAAGTGTATCTCATCTTTACAGCCATTCAAATAGGGCTGTGTGAGGACAGGGAGGCAATGCCTGTTCTGGTTTTCTGAAGATAACATGGTTTCTTTATTATAGGAAGTAATTTGGGAATTACACAGATATTTAATTTTCTTTTCCTTGATGTTTTGTCCAAGATCTGCTCTCCTCTTCTCTCTTACACATATACCCCTCTACAGAGAAAACATAATAGAAAGCAGCCTAGGGAAAAAAAGGCAGAATATGAAGTGATTCAGGAATCCTCAGGGGATATCTCTGCTCTAACTGCAGAGTCATCACCATAAAAATGCGAATCATTTATTCTCTGCCTTCCTCTCAATGTCTTTCTATTAAAAGAAAATAAAAAATTAGATCTGCATGTTCCTTGGTTTTAATTTTAATTATGTGTCTGGAACTGCATCGTAAAGGTTGTTTGATGTCAGTTTCTAAATGAAAACAACTCTTCTATCCTGAATACCACTGCACTTTATTCCATTTTAGATGAAGGATTTTTTTTAAAGCTCTCGAAGACATCTAATACATTTTTTACTAGACTTTTTATTAGGAATTTCTACCTAGACTAAAGACACATTATTTACAGGGAGTTTGATA
Organism: Megaceryle maxima; assembly: GCA_024605025.1. Classification (NCBI taxonomy): domain Eukaryota; kingdom Metazoa; phylum Chordata; class Aves; order Coraciiformes; family Cerylidae; genus Megaceryle; species Megaceryle maxima. The sequence goes on from JANHGN010016564.1 coordinate 35,979, forward strand.
ACAGACCTTGCAATCCTCCAAATTTCCTTTGTTTAGAAAGAAGGGAGGACACCAAAGTCGAGCAAAGAATTTTATTTGCCAGTTTTGTTATTTACTACGCAGGGGGACCTGACACCAGCAACTCTGACCTAAGTGTGCCTGGTATGAGGAGCTGCGTAAGCACAGAAGGGAAATACATGCAGCTCCCACCTCCATATAAAGGGACTAAAATGTAATAAACTACAATTATAACAGGTATATCCAAAGATGCTTCCATGAAAATCCACCTGGCAGGCTTCTTGTTTGTTTACTTAGATGTGTTGACAGAGACCTCAGAAGTTATTGACAGAGAAAGCTGCTTTGAAGTAATCGGAATCTGCAAGTGGATTAGACATTAGCAAAAAGGCAAGAGCTAAGGAAGGAAAGGCTGTCACCGTATATTGTAAATATCATGCCAGCGGCAGCTTTTTAAGGAGGAGCAAAGGATTCTCTGGTTTTATTTTTTGGTCCATAGTGATCTGGACTGTGCTAGGATGCTACGTTGGCATCCATTGCATGGATATGGAGGCAAGCAGAGGAGATAGGTGGTATAGCTGATGGCCAGGAAAGATCTGCCATCTTCTCACCATGTTTTTTTTCCAATTCTTAAATCTCTTGCCTTGCTTCGATCCTGGCCTTATCTCTCTCCCCAACTGTGTTGTCTGAAACATCAGGCTCCAGGCTTGTCTGTCTGTTGTCTGAGTCACTCTGTGATTCAGTAGGCCAAGCTCTCCAAGTTCTGTGCTATTCTTCATTTGTTTTATGGTCCCTAGTGGAGTTCAGGCCAGGTCAGCAGCTACACCCAGAATTAAATGCGACACACTTCATGTCACCACAGGGAGTTCTAATTTTTTATGAACTAGCACTGCATACAGGGCCCCTTTGGAAGCAGCATACACTCAGCTTCCTGGCCATCTGGCCACTGCTGGCTGAAGATGATGAATAATAAATATAATCTGCACATTTCTTTTAAAAACTGCAGGCAAGTATCACCGTGTATATAACTGCAGTTCCATGAGCACCAGGGACATAGCCTGTGACATAGCTGGTGGCTCCACAGCCTCCAGACACCATTGTCACATAACCAGCAAGACCCAAATCCTACAGGCTTGCTGCACTGGATATGTGTAAACTGTCAGGATAACACATGTTACAGAAAGGCTAGATGCCTCTGACTTCAGAACACAGCTTCTTCTCAGTTTACATGCACAAGAAAATACAGAGCTGCTCTGTTCCCTAAAAAGCATGGTTGTAGTACAGCTACCATGGGGCAAAATTGCCAGGGCTTTTTTGGATGCATGAGGTATAAGCATGTATCAAAATACTCTGCTGCTTATCCCTGACAAATTTGTCTGGAACATCCGAGTATTGTTAAGGAGTTACAAGCTCCATTAGTACCACAAACAAACAGCATAAGGAACTTATGTAACTTTTATAGCTTATGTCTTGGGCTCTGTGAGAAGACAGTTCCAGTGTATTCACCTCACAACACAGTGCCAGTTGAATCTCATTTAACTTCAAGGTCAGTGAGAGGGGTAAAAAAAAAAAAAAACCAAAAAAAAAAGGTAATCACTTTTAAAACAGACTGATTAATAAAACCTGCAGACCTGCCAGGTAAAGTACCATATCCACGTACTGGAGTCCTGCCCTCTCCAGTTCAATTCCAGCTAGTCACAAGTCCCCGTGCTCGTCTAACCCTGTTTGTTATGCAGCTGGCACATCCAGCCTATTAAGCAGTGAAGTGCTTTATTTCTTTGAATGAGAGTTGTTCCACCGGCTCATCTGGAGGAGTTTCCCCTCTGAAGCACAACCATGATTTGCAGGGAGATAGAGGGCACTTTGTAACTATTAATTTAATGAGCTATTCCAGCATTACCCAAGCAAGCTAAAATTTACATCACTTATCCTGTGAGAACTGAAAGAACCTGAGGTGATTAGGGTCTCAACTCAGCAAAGGTTTTTTAACATGGGTCTGACTTCAAGAGATTTGAAGAGATTGCTTTAAAAAAAGGGATGTAATAAAGGAGCCTTAAATGAACTGCACAGAATGCTCAAGGATCTTTTATTCTTTGCTGACAATGTAGTAGGTGTAGGTTGTTAAATAACATATAATAACATATAAGGTCATCAAAACAAAAGTGACCAAGTAACAGTGAAATAGGCAGACTATTTCTTTTTTTTCCAGAGAAATGGATTTATGCCATTAACTGAAAACATTGTCACAGCCTTTGTTTGGCTGACACACCTGTTTGATCCCCAAGGAGCCTATGCTACTCCCTTTGTTCTTGACTGCAAGAAGTAGAAATTTTGGTAGTGCACTAGTAGTTTTTTAGGACCGAAACAAACCCATTGATTTTTTTTTTTTTCAGCCTCTAGGAAAAAACCACAAGATCCTGGTGTGATTTAAAAAAAAAGTTATATTTTTTTAATATATAAATTTTTCACATTTTCAAGTTTGAGACCACTTCCGTGTTAAGCAACCACAACAACTTCTAAGTTACAGTACCAAGCTGTGCTTTGGAGAGGCCAAAGTAAAGCTCATCTCTCACCTACATAGCTTCAGCCTTGTGCCTTTGCCTCATTATTCTGATTAAAGCCTTTCTAGTCCCTGCAGTCAGTGCTCTGACACAGCAGCCCAGACTCGCTCCTTGTCCTGCCACGTGCCTACTGTGCCTTAGTTTTCCCAGCAAGCTATCTCAAGCAGATACTACTTCATGTTTTCCTCTGCGTGACCCCGGTGTTGTCTCAAATCTCTTTCTGGCCCTTAGATGCTGTCTGTATGCAAAGTGAAGTGTTTAAGGTCACAGATCAGTGCTGCCCCAAGTAACTAAGAGCAAAAGAGAGGTATGTTGTGCAGTACATAGGGAAGTTCTTAAATTGCTCCTAACTCCTCGGGAAACAGCACAGTTAAATTTGACCTGTCAGGTGGTGTTGATTCTTTCCTTCCTCCCTGCTTAACATCTCTTTGCCAGAATCTCTGTAAGAGCTCTTGAGCTTGTGGAAATTTATCAATGAGAAGGTAAGAGGAAGAGGAGAAAATTTTTTTATCGTACCCTCATGACATTTATCAACTAGGGCTCTGTTTTGGTGCCAGGTTCAGGTGTCAGACGTTCTTAGTAAACATCAAGTTTTACTATGTCAACGTAAATAAGCAAGAGGCATCTTCAGGGCTACTTTTCTTTTAGAAAGTATGGAATTTTCCTAACTGACAGTTAATATAAATTATCTGATAGTTTTCTCTGAAGAATGACATAAATGAAGTTTTCAGTCACAGTGAGGCAAGGAACCTTCCACTTTCCCCTCCGGTCATGTTACAGCAGCTGAATAATCCAGTGTGCCTTTTGTAACAATTATTTCCCTGTGTGGTGTTTGTTATTTTTCGCCTTCTTTCTTACCAACCCAGTACTGAAGGCAAGTCTTGCTCCTTTTTGTGATAAAAGTAGTTGGGAACAGAGTTAAAACAAGAAAAATGACAGTTTTTTCAAGGAGGGACAAACCATATAAAACATGAAATTTTGCTTACACAAGGAAGAAGTTCTTCAGGAGCCAGCTTCATACATTTCTGGGTCAGCAAAGCACTGACATGTGAAAGATCAAGTCCATCTAGGATACAATAGTCAGACGTGTAAATGCTTCTGTAATTTCCATTCATCTGTCATAGAAAGCTAAACAGAACATTGCTCTTTTCTGACTGTATTTACCTACAGTCTGAGAGCTTGGGAAGGAAGAGCTTAAGTCTTTTTATGGAAAAAGAGAATACAGTCCCTCCACTGGAATTTTGGGTTCAGCTTGTGTCCTGGAACAGAACTGCAACATAGAGGCACCGTGTACAGCTCTAAGAGGCAGCTGTTGCTTTGCCTTAATGTGTGTCTGGGAAACATTTTAGTGTACATGACCGAGAGCTTCAGGACTTGAGTCTTGCTTGCAAGTTCTACCCCACATGCTCTTGTTATAAGGAATTGTTTCTACATAGCAGACCTGGCTGAACAGGTGACTTGTCAGAGGAGGTTGCTTTACTGCCTTCCACTGCAGCTGATGTGGCTGGGAGCAGCATGCACCAGAGGAGAAAATCCTGATCTTTTTAATGGTTTCGTCCCAGTTTTCCTGTAACACAAGGGCAGGGAAGGAGGAGATCCAAGATATTTATGTCTATCTACACACTATTACTGACTTATTTATGTATTTACACTGTGGCTTTATTTTAGTTTACCAAATATGGCTCGGTGGCTCCAATTTATCAGACCAATCTTAGCTGCAACGGAAGCTGGCAAAGGCCTTATTTCATTTTGCTAACATCTCTCATTTCTAATTTATACACCCAGCTCTATGACAAATCGAATTTGTATAACACAGTAAACAAAAGTGCTTCTAACTCTAGTTTCCTGTAATGGAATAATATTATTGGAAACACACATTAAGTGGAACAGACAAACCTGTGGAGAGGGCTCAGCTTCCCAGCTGTAACTCACATAGGGTTCAACCCAGTTATTTTGCAGTAAAGCTAACAGGAATTTGCACCTAGTGTAATTATTCCCAATGAGATTAGTTCTTTCCCAAGCTTTATGCAGCCTTCTGGAAGGAAATGGGAGTAAAGACTATATCTATAGTGACAAGCTAACAGGTGATTCAGTATTATCCCGAGCCCTGCTAAGCAGAAAGGTGGTGATAGTGAAGTCTGTACTGCAAACCGCCTGTGAAGACCATCCCTGTCAGCTGGGGTTTGTCATCACGGCTGGGCACTTAACACAGCAGCAGTCTACTGAAGGCACAGCGCTAGCCATTGCCAGAAGAACATTGAGCAAATAGACAGTTCTCTTGGCAGTCTTTGCTGTAGTCACAGCCCAGCTTGCACCGCTGCGAGACAGGCAATCTCAGGCCTGTGATCACTTCCCCAGGAAAAGGCCATTAAAGGAAATCCCTGGTGGGTCTGTCTTTTCCCTAAATGAAAAATTGCCATGAAGTTAAAATAGATGCCTCTGACTTGGTGAAGAATCGGCTCCTTATTAGCATAGCTCAAGCGTAGGGAAAGCCAGTGGCAAAGCGCGAAGCCTGCCGTGAACTTGTCAGTCTCCAGACTGTGCCCATCTAGCCCCTGACACCAGTCTCCCTCTGATTGGCCTCAGGATGAGGCTCCCAAGCTCATGCACTTCATCAGTGCAGCTCTGTGAGGAGCACGCTTGCTTCAGGCTCTGTTTAGTTCCTCAGGAGCATGATTTGGGCCCAGAGAGGTTGAGGAAAGTCAAGGAACATTTATAGCTGATGGAGGTGAAATGTAACTGGGCTTCAGCGTCTCAGTGCAACAACCCCCAACGCCACCCCAATGCGCCCGCGTGGCTTCCAGCCACCAAGCGCTCCTCCCCCTTTCCTCCACAGCAATTCATGCTTCTGTTCCATTTATCTTTCCTCACCAGCGTGTTTTTATCCTCCTCCTGTGCTTAGTCTTTTTATAATCCCTCTGTTTGTTATTATTCTCTCCCTTGGGAGCAGCCTGATGGTGGCTCAGTTTCCTGTGACCAAACGGGAGTAGCTCTGCTGGCTTCCTGATTTAGCACCTGGAAATAGGGTCTGGCTGAGTGCCCAAGTCAGGGACAGCCCAGCCTGGAGCAGCCCCTGCTGATGCTGTTGATTAAACTGGCACTTGTGACCCTAGGGCACACTTTTTCTTATGTCTTCCTCCCCTTTCTGTCAAAAACCTGAGCTGCACCCACCCTCTAAATGTAAATTATACAGAAAGGAGAAAGACACGCTTGTCACTTCTTTGCATCTAAATACAGAATCCAGGGAGACAAAGTTTAAAATTAGAGAGCATCACAGACAGCAGCATCTAAGTAAACTCATTTAATGTCACTCCAGCAACGGCCCCGAGGGAGGCTGCAAATATACCTGGAAGCAACAGATAATAAATAACATATGAAGGCAGAAACAAAAATAAGTGAAAGATTTTTCTCTATTCATGCCCAGTAGCAGCTTTCTCCTGAGGCAGTCATATTTTCAGGGTTTCTAGTGGAGGAGGACAGCGCACAGCTTATGCTCTTGAAGTGGTATTGAAAGAAGTGAAAAAGTGTGTCTTGCCTGCAGATGGAAAGGGAGCAATTTTGATGGCACATTGCTGTATGGGATCAGGAGAGCATCACAAATTATACTACCTCTGAATTTCAGCTCTCCTAGGTTTTCTTTTCCTAGGCATTGACTTTGAAGCATAAAAACGAAACCAACAACCTGACAATGGACAAGGGAGATTTCCCAAATATCCAAACCCCAAGATTTTCCTTCTGGAATTTACACGTGACAATTTATGAGTTTGCTTTTCCAAACAGTTGAGACAAGGGGAAATTGTTTTGACCCAGCCTGGCAGCCCATCTACCAGAGTCTGTTGTTTCTCTAAGCTAGACAGCAGTGTCACCATGGAGGATGATACTACAGGTAAACTCCTTGGAATAACATTCATCTGTCTGAAAATCCAGGCTCATTCTAGGTGGAGTAAGGGAATGCTTTTGTGTTTGAAGACACTAATCTGGCTCTCAGGAGTTGTGGTTAAGCAACTTTTTATTTTGTTTTATTTTCAACACCTTTTTCAACAACTTGAAAGAGAAATTCCAGCTTCCCCCATTTCCTTTAATTATCTCTACTTTAAGTGTAGCTGCACACAGAGATTGTATTACAGCATCTTCTGCAATTTATATTTCTTGCAGTGGATCATTTCCCTGCTGTGTTACGTTTTTATTAAACAGTAATCTCTAAGAAATTTATTGCTTGGGGCAATGGTTTGTTAGTTAATTGCTGGAGAGCAAATGTAGGAAGAGTTCTGTTTTTATCATCAGTTGACAAGTCTGGAGTGCTAGGGTGATTTTTCAGGAAGACTATTTCCTAAAGACTGTAGCTGCTCTTCTAGAGTAATGACAAGACTATGGAGGAAGGTTGTGTGTGGGTTGGGTTTTTTTTTTTTTTACTGAGGAAAAGATGATCAGCTGTGGCAAAGCTGAACAACTGCTTTGGAATGGAATTGCTTTTGGCAATTGCTTTGAGATAACCTACCTAGTGCAAAGAATGCAGACATTTGTATTTTAACAAGGCGACACTGGAATGCCTAAACTGTAAGTTCAGAGCACACTCTGATTATAAAAGTGAACATCCAGGGCACATTGTCTTGCAAAGATCAAAACACTCTCTTGCTAATGTGTATTTTCTCTATCTGTGTGCCTGTAGTGATGGGAAGGGAATCCTGTTCTCTCTGGAGGGTTCTGTTTCATACATGTAATGGATTACTTGCAATAGAAAGAAAAGAGCTGGAAACTGAGGAAGGTGGAAGGATTTGCCACAGAATGGCCAAGTCCCAGTCTAATGCCTTTGAGTCCTTCAGAAGTAAGTACCAGGTGGCATTCTTAATGTATTTTCATATTGAAAGCATCTGCTTTTCAGCTGAGGTTGAGATGAAGCCTTCAGAGATGACACTGGGCACTCCAGGACAAAATACCAACCCCCTCTCATGCATAAACATGTGCATGAGAACATTAAGACTTCTCCCTGGGGGTCCCCATAAAACTAGGGTCTGCCTGACAGGTTTCCTGAAAAGCCTTTATTTTACCTTAAATTGAGTTAGAAAAATTCTAGGAGTATCTTTGGGGCATAATCCACCATTTCTTAAAATCTTTCTGCGAGCTGGATTTCCGCTCTTCTTTCTTCTGTGCAGTGGGGAAACTGGACCATAAAACAGAAAAGGAGAATCAGTTTGGATTAAAACTTCTCTATTAATCCTAAAACTCATAGATTTTATTACTCCACTGCCTCAGCTTGCTAACTTTGGTGTGTGCTGCAAGAACAGTAATGACTGATAGAGATTACACCTTCATTTTCCTTTCCTGCACCCCTGGGCTAACACTCTGCTTCACTGCTGCATCACCTAATGTTGCGCACGTGGTACAAGCTCGCCTTCAGTCGTGCTTGAACCTCCATCTGCTGCTGGAGGATGCTGAAGCATCCCGTCATCTAGCCTAGCCCTGAACACGGAAAGCTGCAGCAGTAGGAGCTCTCAGATGTTAAATGTGCAACTTTAACAGTGTCACCCACGTAGGAGAGAGGGAGGGGAAGGAGGGTGGGAGTACAGTGTGATTTACTGAAAACTCAGAGCCACAGATGCAATTGTACTTGGGCAAATCTAATTCCTTCAGCCAAGCACATGTGGTTTAAAACCTCTTGTCTGCACCCCAAATACGTGTTGTTCCTAGTAAATGGGCTGACATCAACCCTTAATCCAATCTCTGCACAATGCAGTCTGTTACTGTAGTCGTTATGGAGAAAATAAGATTCTAATCAGGTTATGCATGAAAGCTACATGATGTAATTACTGATGTAACATTGCTTCTTAAAGAGAGAGACAGTTTTTTCCTCTCTGCTTTCTTCTGGGGTTTCAAAAAAGCACTCACCTTGCATCAGACACACAGGCTTTCAAACACCAAATGAAAATATTTTTGGGTTGCGGTTAGCACACGTTCAGTGCTCGTAAGCTGCCTCTCTGAGTCTCGGTCCGTGATTCGATTCCTTCTCTGTCACATGTATTCAGGCTCATTTTAGCAGATCTGATAGCTGCAGATTATAGCAGTCCAATTAACAAATGATAGAAATTAGAAACTGGCTGAACCATTTTTACAGCTTTTCTGTCATTGTCATTCAAAAATGTTTCCCCTGAAGTTACCCAGTCAGCTGTCAACCAGAGGAAATTCACTACAGAGACAGAAGCAAAATTGCACTACAAGACTGTTAAGGCGTAATTTATGTGCAGAAACCAACGTAAGAGTTTATTACAGCCGGGGTGAATGCGAAGCAGCTGATAGCTGTTTCCCAGGCAGAGAGTTGGAACTGCAGTTCTGCTCTGCCCTCGATAATATAGTTCATTCCTGGCAAGAGTATAATCTACTGCCAACCTGGTGCCTGCCAGCTCCACACCCCTTGCCTCATATCAGTCTTTGTTGACTGAATGTGAGTTACTGGTGTCATCAGAACCAATACACAGGGAATCGTAATGAGTCGCTGACACAGTGCTTGTATCTGCAGCAGCAGTTACAGCCAAATCCAAATGTCAAGTCAAATGCTAGCTTGCAAAAAAAATCGTTCAGGGAGTGCCAGGGGACTGTAGCCTCATTCCTTGAATCGAAAGTCAGCATATGCCACAGGTGCTCACCCCAAACATCACTCACTTCATGAAGGCTTTTTCTTTCTCTGTACTGAGGAAGTGACTATTCTGACTTAGCACAGGGGCTTAGATACAGCCAGCTGTCCCCTAAGCAGGGCTATCCTGTGTACTAAAGACACAACCTGAGGCTCTTCTCAAGGTGTGAACGCCGGTCCTGCCAACGTGACAGCTTTTAAGTCCAGAGGAAGGCATATTGGGTCTGAGAAGTGAATGTGCACAGTCTGAAGTACTGTTCCGCACAGTCTCATCCTGTGCTGCTCTTCCATCTAGTAAGCGATAAGAACTTTTAAGGGCTTGATACACATGCCATTGACAGGTTATTAAGTGCCCTCCAGAAGTCTAATCGATCCAGTCCTGGTCATAAAGCTTTCCTTAAAAGAGGTCCTGGAAAAGATTTGGAGGTTTAGAAGTTTTAAAAACTCTTAAGGACTATTACAGTCAAAAGTTCTAAACTCCAGTGTAATACAGGCTGTTTAATTTCACTCATTGGTCCCTGAAGCTAGATAAGTAGCTTCTTACTGAAATAGTCTCGGTATCTGTCATAAAGACATCATCTTCACTGATGTGAAGACTCCAGGAGGTGAAGAATCTCCTGGCAATTTCAGGGAAGTTCTGCTGAGTATCAAGAAGCACTGGCTAATGCCTTGTAGCTCATTTTCCATCTGTTACAGAGGAAGAGGGCAAAGGGTTAGTAGGAACTGCTTGTAATTGCAGGTTTCAAAGGCTATGATTACAATTTGTCTCTATTGTGAAAGCTCAAGTTTGGAAATAATTGCTTTGTTTAATTTCAGCTCTGTTCCTTTTGCACTGCGTTTAAAAACACTCTAGAATATCTTTAGAGCTGCATATTCATCAGTAACTTGCAGAGTGACCCTACTAACATAGGACTAGCTCTCCTGAGCACAGACAGTTTTCTCTGAGTCAAATAAAACCAAAAGCTGTACTAGTAGCACTGAAACCTGAAGTACATAGACATCAGACAGCCCATCGACAGCAACATGGTGTAGCTAAGCTAAAGGCATAGAGTGAGCAGCCCTGATGTGGTATTATGTTTGCTGAGCTCTCCTTTTCCATTTGCCTGCTTTTAGGAAGAGGGAGGTTTTACCTACAAGAGTTACTGGTGGGTTTTGCAAGCATTGATTTGTTCTGATGAGTAGATGCTTGGCTTGTATCTTTTTGAGGTGCCTGAGATACTTCCTACAAAGGAAACAAGTAAAACTTTGGAAGCCTCATTGTGGCTTAAAAAATGGACAAGTTATTCTTGCCCTAAACCTCAGCTTGCATTCCCTTTCTACTAGGGCAATAAACACATAATTTACTGATTAATTTTGTTACTGTGGCTGCTAACTGAATATTGACCTGTGAAGTTTGCTTTCTGTCTTCACAGTTTACCATTCTACTATTTAACAAAGCAGCTCACTCCAAATGGGCATCATTCCTGTTCGCAGGCCTAGTGTAGTACAGGCATATAGTCCATAGATACCCTCAAAATTCAACTTAAACCTTCAACAAATGTTTGTCAGGAAAATAAAAATAGATAAATCCCTGCCCTTCAGTTTGAAAGAGCCAGTGCAAACTATTCCATTCCAGACAAACCAGTACCCCAGCAGGAGATACAGCCAAATTCTGCTCTCGGAGATTTTGTACCAGGTTTGTGCTGTGCCTGCACTTATTTCATATGGTTCTCTTGAAGCCTGCAGTCTGTTTAAAGTCTCAGTCTAAGGTACCATTAGAATTTGTAGTTCTGCTGATAGCCTTTATTGCCTAGCTCTTCTTTGTCACTCCCCTGGGAGCCCAGGTTTTATTGTTATATGTCTACTGCCAGTGTCTCCTGACTCCTGCTGGTGCTTTGGCCCTTTACCTATCTGGGTGCAAGAGATAGTGCTTAGGGGCATAGCGGCCAAGTGCTGGGACTGCAGCCCTAGCACCTGCCACAGTTTTACCTATTTTGAGGTGTGGTTTGGTTTGGTTTTTGTTTTTGCTGTTGGGCTTATTCCCCTCACCAAGGAATCTCTGGTGCTGCGGCTACAACTCCAGCTGAGTGTCCAAGAGCAGCAAAAGCCAGCAGCATTGAAAAGGATTAAAAACCTTTCTGTAGAAAGAATTCTGGTTGCCTAGTAAAGGTGTAAACTGAATGTTTAAGGGAGAGACTGAACCCTCTTTCCAGAAGGATGACAGGCCCATAAGCAGCAGACAGACAGCTTGGCCATAACCAGTGCCGTGGGCTGTGCAGTGAAAGGTTTGCTGCTGGCACTGGGGCCACGAGTGGCTTTGCCATAGAGTTCACCACTCCCCAGAGCAGTGCGGTGTGCACTTCAAAGTGCACTTCTGCAAATATTAATCAAGGCTTGACACGTCTCATTTATCTCGGTTTTGCAGATGGGTAGGATAGATTGAGACCTTTCGGGGACTCCCTCTGGGCTGCACTGAGGCTCTGCAGCATAATCAAGATTAAAACACTTGCAGTCATCGTGTCAGTCTGAAATTGTATCGCCCTGCTGGACCAGGGCGATCACATCTCTCCTGGAGTGTTTTGCTTCTCAGGCGGGGGTTCCTTATGAAGATTGTTTCATGCACAGTGTTGGTGTCATTCTTGAAGCCAGACTTGAAATATATCCCTGTTTTCTTCCACTTCTATTATCCATGCTAGGGTATCTTCAATAGTTGATCTTTTTTGAGGTCAACATTTATCTCCCTTCTCTTTTTATGTTCAGAGGGAAAATAAATGCTTCTTTAGGATCAGTGCAAAGCAGCCATGTGTGTTTTCAGCACCTAGGAATCCCAGATCCCCCAGAGAGCCGTCTCATTAAACATGGACTCGCTCACTCACCCAAGCTCCATGGCTCAGCTCCTCTCACCCTCCAGTACTGCCCCCAGCCAGCGTCTGCTGCATCGCAGAGCAGCTCGTTAGAGATGAAGGGAAGAGGCTTTGTTGCCTTTGATGTTCACACATCACATCTGCTACTCTTAGAACACTTAATAATTATATTTCCTTTTTGTGCATTAGGACTGTCAGGGCAATGCATTTTCCTTACATTTTTCCCATGAATGGCCTGATTGCATTTGGGGAAACATGCGTGGAAGTGGCTCTATTTGCATCCTGGGTGCTGAAGACTAGCAGAATTTAGCTGCTAGAGCAGGGGACATACTTCCAATAGAGCATATATCTGGGTGCTTGTACTGCATAGTCAGCATCGTAGGAGCCAGGAGGTCAAGCTGCTACAGACTAGCTGAGCCCTTCCACCTGTCTGCTCAGTGTCTATCTGCTGTCGTTTAATGTATTTTGGTTGTTGCCATCACTCTGGGTGTAAATGAAGTACTTCTTGAAAAGTAAGTTCTTGCTCTATCAGACTCCAAGAAAAATGCATCCAGCCACTAGTCTCCCATTCCCTATCACAGACAGGCATTTAAAAAGCTTCTCCAAGCTGGGAAAGCTGAGTTTGTTTAGGAGACAAAATTGTACTGCCCTTTTCTTTTGTGCCAGTAGCAATCCTTTAAGATTAAGGAAGAAAAAAATAATACAGATTGTAATTTGTTTCACAGAGTTGTTTTGTGAACTGTTTTATGGAGCTGCCTGCAAAAAAAGGAGCTGAAGCTGGAGAGGAAGGTGAGCAGATAGTGAATGCGCACAGTTTTCTTGTCAGCGTATTGGGATGTTCTGGGAAAATCCCAAACCCCCATTTTGCAGCAACAGAGGCAAGTAACATGCCTCTTGGGCAGGCTGACATCACCCAAGGTAATCCTGAAAGGGTCTGGATTGCTGTCATTCTATGGGATTAGGAGTAAATAGCTACCCTTTTCAGCCAGGCTCTGCTCTCCACCTCACAAAGCTGCAGTGCTCTGGGGCAGTGCCAGTACCAGCCAGTAGTATAACAGGCATGGAAAGTGACCCTGCTTCTCGTGCAGCCTTTCATCCCTGGTTACATCTGCGTCGGTCACAAGGAGGAGCACTTGGCCTCACTTTAGCTAATGGAGATTCTGCAGTACCCAGGGAAGTATATTAGCTAGCTTCCTTTCCAAGGTGTCGTTCTTGGCTCATTCACTGCTGATGAGAAGCTTACTTCACCAGAGCACTGTGGGCTGGCCAGTTCACCAGTACCTGGAACAGATACTGCAGCTCTCCACCTAAGAATAGCTATGTTGCTGTAAGGTGTCTTCCAGCATGCTCTGGAAGAAGACTGCAGACATCCTCAGGAAGCCCCAGTGAGCCAAAGAGAGCCTGGAAATACATCAAGAGAAACAAGCTACAGAAAACATGAATGAAAGTGAGGGAGCAAGTGAGGATGGAACTTTGGCACTTGGCCAGCGATGCCAAGATCTATCCAAGAGGGAAAGCAGCCTTTGTCCCTGCTGTGTATAAACTTAAATGATTTTTGTTAGTCAATATGCTTTCTTTTGATTTGATCATAGGATACTTTCACTGAGCAGGCCAAATTTGTAAAGAGGAAAAAAGATGGATGTTAATTTTCATCTCATGTTCCACAGGAGCTGAAATGCATTTAGTGACCATTCTCAGAGTTTTGCTGGAACCAATTCTGCCTGCCCAGAGTTACAGTAATATCTGGACTGAAAGGCTAGAGAGGAGAAAAGGGGGGGGGGAACCCCAAACCAAAGAGGAGAGACAGACTGCTCTTCTTGCCTACACTTTGAATTTTGGCCAAGAACTTCTCTGTTTTACTTGTGCTGATAAACAGGCAATGCCTGCCTATCGTAAGGGATTTTTCTGAGAGACCCCCATGAAAATACTTAGACACTGAAGAGCTCAGAACTGTTTTCTTTTCCACTTTGTGTCTTCCTGTGCACTGTTCCACTTTTCCCAGTGGGTGTTCCACCAAGGTACTGTTTTGATTAGCTGGAGAAAAGGCCTGTAAACATCATAATACTGTAACTCAGTCATGCTCTGTCTATATGTTTATGTAAAGCTTATAGTAGGGGCATCTCCATGTCTAGTTGGGATGTTACATGGCTAAGTAGTAAAAAATGTTATTCTCTCTTCTTGCCATCTTTCATTCATGCCCATGCTTTGCTACTCTTATTCTCAGTTCTTTCCTTTCAAATCCATTATATTTGTTCAAATGGGCTTGTCCAAACTGAGTTATAAAATCTTCAATTGCTTTAGGGGTCACAAGTGTTGAGCTGTGCAATATTTTCTGCTCCATTTGCCGAGGGCTGCAAACCCACGGTCCACTGTTAGGATGTAGCTGTGTGGAACAATCTTTCAAAATATTAAATTAATCCAATATTTATTTCCATGCCCCTATCGTTCTGCTCTCTTAAACCTTAGATAGCAAGATGGCTAACAAGAAATGTGTATTTTCTGCACTCTATTACAGCTGGATGGAAAAATGATAGTAATGAAACGTTGCAGCCATATCATAAGCCACAGGGAGTTATATCTGAAACATGCAAAGTTGCATTCCAAAGTGAATGGTCTATCGATCCTAAGTTTTTTTCAATTCCTTTCAAGAAGTCTCTCACCCTTTCTTCCTGTCATTATAGCTGTACCAGTCACTTCATTATTACAGACCTTAACCCTATTATAGGGGGCTTGCTGCCAACCGTTCCAGTCCCTTGTATATCAAAGGAGTCACTTCCTGATCCTTGGGGTGGGGATGTTTTACTTTATTCTTCACCCACTGCATTGGCTATATGTGCTCACCAGTGTTCACCAGAAACAAAGAATGGACAAACCATGTAAAACTTCCTCCACCAAAGGTAAAACCTGCCATCACAGCAGGTAGCTGTCATGGTCTGCGTACCTAGGCGAAATGTTTGCCTCCATTCCTCTTATCCAGGGGTCAAGCGGAGTGTTTTAATTTCTAAAAATGATTGATCCATCGCAAGACTCCCTGAAATATGCTAATGAGAGGAAATCCAAGGAGCAAGTGAATGGCAGAATAGCATTGAGGCAGGTGCAAAACCAGCGACTGCTTTTTGACATACTGATCAAATTATGAGGCATGAGTTTCTGTTTGCTAACCAAAATAAATACTCTTAACCCAAAAACACTTAGGGGCAAAAATGCCAAGAGACTCATAAAACCATCACTGCAGTATTTGTGTTGATAATTTCAACTGGCACTTTACTATGTGGCATTTCATTCATGTGCTAAAGGCAAAAAAAAAAAAAAATCTATTCCCCAAGTCAAAAAACATTAAAGTAAAAAATGGATTTCAATAAAACAGGATATAAACCCAAGAAATAACTGTAAATGGAACTGAAAGAAAGCTGCATAAAGCTCCAGAGTGAGCCTTTCCTTTCTATTCCAGAAACATTACCTCTTGCAGCTGCAGTGTGGTCAGTATTCATGCCTGCTTTCCTAAGAATTTACTGCTTATGGTAACACTCAGTGGTCCTTCAATCCCAGGCATTTGTCTGTTCATTTCCATATCTCCTGAAAATTAAGAGCAGGTATTAAGCTTTCATCTTCTCACTAACTAATCTATCAATGCCGGAATGAACACAAACACCATTTCCAGATTGTGTAAGTTTTGAAATGTGGGAAGTGGTATCAGATGAGCAGAACAGGGAAGGGAGAAAAAACCCCTTTGCTGAAGATAGAAAAGGTGGAATGATTTGCATTCCAGCCATGAGTTTTCTCCTCACAGGCGCAAATGTTGGAGTTCACACGAATGCAAGGACACTGCTACCATGTAAAAGTTGGCTCTGCTATGAAAAATGAGAAGTGACTTTCCAATGTGAATTGACAGGATTGCCAAGGGAGAAAGTGCTCGCTTTCAGAACTTTGAAAAAGGCAAAAAGGAAAGGGTAAATTTCACCCAGAATCACATAAAAGAACAATGCAAAATACTTGTGCATGTGAATCTCCTGGAGCAGGCACGCTTGGGTAGTTTCATGCCCTGTGCATCAGTGTTAACGATGCCCCTGCTCTGTACTTCGTATGCAAGGGGCACAGGGACTAGGCTTTTCCAGGATGATTCCCTGGTTTTCAGTCAGTGCTATAGAAAACTACTTTTCTGTCCTTCAGGACCAAGCAATTACCAGGGTGGGAGAGACAAGAATACCATCTAGTGCAGTAGCTCCTCTCCAGCAGCAGCAGCCAGGACCAGCTGCTTTAAGGGGAAGGTGCCTAACAATTTGCAAGAGGCACCTGTAGATGGTTTTGCAGGGACAAATGTGTCCTCTCTGAGGTTAGTGCCAAACCTGGCACAGGTTTGGCTGCAGGTGTTTTCTGAACTTTCTGATCCAGCTTCGCTACCCCTTCCTGGCTTCTTTAAGCTGTAAACAGGCAGAGCCTTGGCCCTGTTCATCCAAATGGATGCCCCCTCTTCATTGCACTGCTGGGACCTCAGCTGCAGTGAGGAGTCCGTTCTTAGATGTGGGTAATGTACCAGTCTACACAGCACCTGGGTGCTGGCAAAGCACCTACTGAAGTGAAACTCTCTTCTGAGAAGATGGTTCCCATCTGCTTACTTAAGCTCGCTAATCCAGCCTCGTGTGTTGCCAGTTCTCTCCATACTGCAGTTTTGCTTTAGCCACTGAAGGGGCCGTTTCTAACGCCTGTTACATCAGTGGCTGAATAGTTCCCTTAATTTCTGCACCTGAATGTAAGCTATTCCCAATTAAAGATAGTGCATAATAGGCCTTAATATGAATGGTTGCTTAGCTGGAAAGGGAAGTGTGAGTGTAATGTCAGTGGAGGAGAGAGCAGTAGATGGGTATCTCACGTAGGGAGAAAGCAGCTCTGATTTGCATTATCTGAGTAATAAATGGCTGTTTGACATTCTTCAGTGTTACTATATGTGGTCTGATATTACAATACACACTGTATAACTCAGTTACTCAAAGCAAGAGGCTGTGGCATCCTTCTAAAATCTAATATATGTGAAAGAGTAATTTCTGCAAGGAACTAATCTCTGTCACTGTCATGAATTTGCTGAAGAAACTTATTTGCAACCACTTGTCCAGGGGGGATTGTTAAAAGAGTATACATTTAATATTTTATCATTTACAAGGATCAAATAGAATGCTAAGTATCAAGTCACTGCTATTGTTAGGCTGTGAAAATGAGCAGAATTGACTGGAAGAGTATGTTAGATCCTGAATTAAAAGAAGTGGATGCTTTGCTGGGAAATAATTGCTTTTCAAGTTTACTCTTTCTTTTCCATCTAAACATGTCCTAGAAACCAGAAATGAGAGGCAGGATTGAAATGTGCTCTATTAGCAGATGCATGGGAGATTGTGTATTCCTTGATAAAATACTGTGCTTTGGATTGGATGTGGTATTGAAAAGCGATAGAAGACCCTGTGCAAAAGAAAGGTGATGGAAATCTACTGTAATTAGTAAAATGTGTGGGGTTTTATGAACAACCTCTTGCAAGCCTCGGTATTTGGCTCCAGGATCAGTGCTGTAAGGGTAGTCCCATTGGACTGATGCTCAGCCACATCCTTAGTCTGTTGTCATCCTCGTGGTTGCCGCCGATAAATACCCTGTGCTGTCATCCAGGTCACAGGTGAAAATGTGGAACAACGTGCCCCCCAGTGTGGATTCCCAGACATGGGTTATTGATCGTTAGCCTGGTAAGCCAGTCCATTTTTGACCCATCTAATAGCCCATTTATGAGGTCCATCCTTAGCTTCTAAATATTCTGCAGGAGACAGTGTAAAAAGCTTTACTAAGCAGGAATTTCTTCTCTTTCTTTAGCCTTACTGTTGTCTTGGCCTCTTAGCACCTTTGGAGCCTCCCAGTTTCTCTAAGTAGTTTTGAGCTTGTTTATCTCTTAGAGCACTTAAAATCAGTCCTGGTTTTTCCTCCCCAGCTAGCATGACTTATGGGCAGAGGCGGCAGAGTCCATGGTCTGATTGTGCTTTGGGCAAACATTTGAGCTGGATGGAGGACTCCAGGTTCAGGTTACGAAGCTGTTCCAGGCCTGCTTCATAGAGTTGTCTTCTTCCTGTCTTCCCCACACCATTCTATATTTAACTTCCCAAGGTTCATTAACCACAAGCCTGTACCTTGTTACCACATCAATTCAGTGGAGTTATTTTTCAGTTGCAGATATGCTTCAATTTGGAGTATTAATTTCCTTTAACATTTGCCCTATTAATCACTTTAACAATCAAATTAAGACAATTATTTTAATGAGTTAATGGATTATACAGAGCAGATGATACACATTTATAACCACTTATGCCAGAGCACTTTTATAAAAGTCAGCCTCATCAATAATATATTAGACCATAAATATACTCCTATAGAGTCGGGGGAAGGAATTGGAAAGTGTTCTGTTTGACTGATTTAAATATGTCTGCCTCATCTCTGTGGGAGCTTTTATGTGTTCTGGGCCTATTAAAATCAAGTGCCAGCCATTGAAAAGAAGAGCTGTTATTTTTTTCTGCAGTATTAGTGCTAGACGTGAGGGTATTCTCTTTCAGCTTGCTTCTAACCTGTATGCTCCGGCGATGTCATTCAAATGAAGTGCTTTTACCACATTTTTCACATAATTTCTCAAGTAGATGCTGCATTACAATATTCTACCATCTCTCCCTTCATTCACAAATCTTTCCCTTCCCTCACAGATCCCTACTCCTTATGAGGGAATTTTGGCTGGAGGAAGGGGAGAGTTATTTAGGTATTGAGTCCTGACATCTTTCATATTTCTCTGATTAAAAGCATGGGGTTTTGTGGGATTCCACCCTACCGGGGCAAATCAGACTGGCATTTACGAGAGGTGGAAAGACAGCAAGGTTAAGAGTAGAGGGACCAAAACCCAACCTGTTCAAGAACATATGGTCATGTTTTCATCCCAGGTTTGTATGGGCTAAGTTTTTGTCATTGATGCACAGAAGGAGTTGAAGAGCTTCAGACAAAAATGTTCTTGTCGTGATCAATAGAAACCATACCTTCTAAAGACTTCAGTAGCAGCTGAGCATTTGAGAATGAAAAGAACAGGAGAAAATCAGCCACTCTGAGGCACTCTAGTTCCCTGCCTCTTTCAAGTGGAAATAAATGGTGACCTCTCTCATGTTACTGTTCCCAAAGCCAGGACTGAGTGTAGAACACCAGCATCTACTACTGGAGCTGGAACATAATGAGGGAACTCAAACTGAAGCACTTTGTTTCCTGTGGACCAATTTCTGGGCCCAGATTTTCTCCCCAGAAGCAGCAGGTTCCTAATTAGCAGAAAATGACCTTTTCTGCGTTGTGCGCATTTGCACAGGGAGCCCTATGCCACCTAAGAAAATGGTGCCCTCATCACAATAAACCCTCATCTGCCTGGACTGGGAAAGCACTTGCATCAGGATTTCCAGAGTCGTGACACTTAAGATAGAAAGCAACTGTTTAAAATGTCTTTTTAATGGCAGAGCTATATCAACAAGGCTTTGCTTTCTGCAGCTGAATCCTATGATTGATCATACAATTTCGTTGTGCAAAAATCCATCTATATTCCTGGAGCAGTTTCTGCTAAGATAATACTTCAGTTATGTGGCCATCTATACCAATAAACTCTGGGGTTTACAGATCTATTGGACTCTTTACAAGGGATGTGCCACAATGCTGTTGAGATAAATGTCATCTTTCCAGTTTAAAGCATCGATTTCCAAAATCAAGGTATGTACTTGTGGGTGTGATAGGAATATACATCAAAAAGACTAAATGAAAATGATCAGGATGAGTTGGGAGGAGCCAAAATACATGTTACTCTGGCCATAGTTAGACTGTTTTTTTCAGGGTGTACATATGGAAGATTCACTTAACTGTCCCTCAGAGAGAAACTGTAGGTAATGGGAAACTGACTGTTTATGCTCACTTGGTGTTTAAAGACCCTGGGACCCATCCCTAGCTGTTTGTTGTCAGCCTGAGAAACATTAAAGAAATTTGTTTAGAGAAACCTGAGCTAAGGAAGAGACTTTGGCTGTGTCTGCCTTAGCAAGTAGTGCAGCCTAATAGCAGAGGATGTATAGCATGAAACAACTGGTAGCAAGGACCCAATATCCATGTGACAAGCTTTGATGGCTTTCCTGCAGGCCAGCTCTACTATGGTCACATTACCTGAATGCCCAGCAGGTGCTGACACATGTCACGGGAGTCTCCAGGACGTGTTTTCCCGTTCGGTTTGTTCTGAAAGGAGTTGAGGTTGCGTGCTCTGTGTGCCTCAGAAGCGTGCTGCTGGTCTGAACTGAGAGGCCAGCTGAAACGCACCTTCTGTCTGACGGGGTAGAAGGAGAACTAAGTACTCACCCCTTCATGAGGTGCCAAGGATTTTAAAGGCGGGGGCTTTGCAAGACAAGTTCTAACCCTCTATTATTTGATGACTGGAAGCTGAACACCAGAAAAATCCCTATGTAAAGCATTTAGCAAGGAAGGGCTGCCCATTGCTTTCTTAACACACGATGAGGAGATCACTAAAGATTCATTGCCTTAAAACATTTTTATGTCCTTGGTGAAAGGTACATTAGAAATACATAATTTAAACTCACAACCTATTAATCTACGTGCAAAAGCAAACTCGCAAATGTGCAGCATTTATTATTTGCCAACAATACATCTTTCCTGTTAACATCAGCAAGAGTAAGCGATGTTATTCTCTTTCTGGTTTGCTGGGCAGTTAGGAAGTTAATGGGGTGAGGCAAGCAAATATTTAGTCCATGAATCTTTTACAAAAAAAGAAAAAGGCAGCATTGGTATCATGACATTTACTGCTCCTCCATCACATCGGAGATGATGCAGTGGTTGCTCCCATCAGCTGACCAAGAAGCCACCTCCAGAGCCAGGAAGGGAAGGCGCTGCTGCTGCACTTCTGAAAAGCAGAATAAATTCCTGAGTGTCCTGCATTGCCTTGTGTCAGTTTGCTCACTTTCACTTCCCTCCCTGTGAGAAGGGACGATGTGTCCACCATGGGACTGGCTCTGCGCTCTGTGTCACCGTGTGCGCTGCGTGCTGGGAGCAGCCTGGCCCTTCCCCTCGCCTTTGGACAGGATGGGTTAAGTGTGTGCCTTCCTAGGCAGGATTCGGACCCTGTAGTGTCGTCTTAGCATTCATTTTAAATTAATACTGGGGAGGTGGTGTGTCTTGGGTTTTAGATGTCACCTTATGAGTACAGAACTTCTAAGTCCTTGAGGTAGTTCATTAAGCGTCATGCTCCAAGACAATGGTCCTTTTCAGGTCACGGATGGGGAGGTACATCTTTTAAAGCTGCTACATTCAACATAGAATTTAAGTTCTAATGTAAAAACTATCATAAGATTATGTTCAGATACATTTTACTTTCTGCTTTGGTCTCTCACACCTGTACTGTTTCACATCCTGGTTACTTTAGAGTAATTTTTTAATAGCAAAATTGATTTTTCTCTAAGCAAAATGTCATTAAATTCATATTTAATTCTCATTAAAAAGGTATCCGATATAAAAAGCAGAGGATGGGAATGAGTAAAGTGCAAATCATTACTGTAGTTTTCTTCCAGATTGGTTTGCACTCCAAAGAGATATCCAGTACTCATATTGATACAATAAATAGCGACCAGCACCAAATAGAAATTAGATGCCAAAAATTTTCTAGGTTCCTCCTTCATGTCATGTACTTTCTTATCACAAGAACAGGAAACAAGAAGGGGCCTTTTATTCCATCAAGTCCCAATACCCTCCTAAATCTAAACATAATTTTTCTCAAATGGAAATACCAACAATTCCCACAGTCTACCTGTCAATTTTGATGTTTAGATTGTACTTTAGGGTATTCTGGGCACACAGGTACTACTTAGGTGAACCTCCTTGCCCTTCCCAGCTGTATCTATCAATTTTCATCCTAGATGGAAGTTCTGTGGCAACCAGGAGTAAAGACACTTGACCAGTCAGCAGCGCTATCAAAAAAGTAAGAAAACAAATCCTAGAAGTTCTCGAGAGGAGGGACATTAATCCAGTAAATAGCACAGTGTGGGAGATTGAGGACGTGATTCTATTCTAAAATGGAGACCCAAAGTCTGTGGTTACAAGCCGTACATCTATTACTATCCGCAGAACCAGCTAAAAGTGTTTGTTTCCACAGTGCTGGTGCTAAATGTGGCACAGAAATGTATTTTTAAATTAGATGAAATGAAGATCGGGGGGTATGTCTGTTTGACCTCTCAATTGGGTAACGTGTCACTTCGATGCAGGGCTGTTGTGAGTGTAATTCGCTGTAGACGCTCGTTCGTTCTGTGCTGGAGGCCATGCCAGCATTAAAAACATGGGCACAGAACCAAATTAAAAAGAGATGGGCAAAGCTGTGCTCTAAGAATCCAGAAATGCTATTAAAAAGCTAACTGCATTAAATGCTGCATTTTTCACTTTGTATCCCGAACACTTCCTTATTTCCTACTATGCACATCTGCTCAGAGGCACTATTTCCATGATTTAGGTATCTTTTATTTTTATTGACACTTGTGCAGAGCTCCTTGCTGAAAGAAAGAAGATAATAAAAAATTATTGCCATGTTTATCACAGGTGTAAGTGTAAAGCCTCAGTCATGACTGACTTCTTGCTACCCAAAAAAGTCAAGCTGATGCTTTCTCCTCAGAGCTTATTTGTGTGGTGTTAGAAGTTCCCCGTTCAAGTTGGTATTTTGAGGTCTCTCTAGGGCCAAGATGAGGTCAAAATAATTCCTCCTGCCTTTTAATCACAGCATTGTCTTGCTGCAGTGGAGCAAAGTAAAATGCTTTGGTCTCATCATTTTACTTTACTTAAAAGACAATTTTTGCCACGTCTTCCAGACTACCACGAGTTCTTATTACTAAAATGTTAATGCAGTAATGGAATGAAAGTGATCTGAGTTTGAGGACTCTGTGTAGCATCTGTGGATCACAGCTCAGGAACCATTCAACTAGACAGTCCAGATATAATACCACTGAGATCAGTGCCTTTAATTAGGCTGCCTGATAAATGATGGCTCTGAGAAGAGCCATGATATTTCTTCACAAGTGGCCCATAACCACTGTCCTAAAGGGAACAGTGTGCACAGTCAATGCAGCAATTCCCCACACCCTGCAAACAGTGAAAAGGAGAAATACAGCTCAGGAGAAAGGATGTTTTGCTGGGTTACACTCTAACTTAGGAACCAAGGGAAGAAATGGGTTGGAGACCTTACATTTCATGTCAGCTTGTAGGAGGCTGAGTGAGGGAGAGCTCAAGATGGTAAGGCTCTGGGACAATAATGGGGCTGTGCCACAAACATTAGCTGTTTTCAATTTATGTTATGGACAGTTGAAGTTGACTTCAGGTAGGTGGCAACAAATGAAGGAACAATATATGAAAAATCAAAACTGTTATCTGAGGTATGAAACTGGTGTCAAAGAGCAGGAGCAGACCACAGAGGAAGGAAAACACTGGTCCTAAGGATGACCTAGATGAGCAAGATGCCCACATTCCAAAGTCCCTCACCCAGCATTTCAGATGAGCTGTATTTCCCTCTCAATGAAATTCATTCATGAATAATCCCGTTCTTTAGAAATCCTCAAATATAAACCATCTTATAAATGATGAGCAGACTGTCTCTTGCTCCCCTACTACAAGCAAACTGAAGAGAGGCCTTCGGGCTCTCTCCCTTTTTTATTCTTCCTTGTGATTAACTGCATAATAAAAAAAGATATTAAGTGGGTATAAATTTCATACGGGCCCATCTAAATGGCAAACCATTATAACTACAACAATAAACAAGGGCCGTGTTTTTCTGGAGCGTTTGAATGTAGCGTGCATGTGCACTGTGACTATTCCAGCCCTGCTGTTTCCCTCCAAGCTGACAAGCTGCCAGGAGAACCAGCCACCCCCAGCTCTTGTATCTATACCAATGCTGGCAGCTCCCTACACAGGACTTGGTCCCTCTTGCTTTTCATTTGCAGGTTTCAGCATTCTCAGGGATCAGAATTAAAAGCAGCACTATAAACAAAGGTTCAGCCAGGGAAATTTGTTCCTAGATCTTTCTGCAAAACAGGGATGGTTTTTGTATTGGTATCGTTTCTGCTCCTATGGGGTGGTTCAGTTTTTCTAGAAATTAGGACAGTACAGCAAACTGAACAACAGTAGCAAGGCTTAATGCTCTTACAATTCCAGCAGCACAGAGGGCTACTTAAAAACCCCCTCATAAATGTCGGTACAGAGGCTGCCACGTGTCTGAAGTCCAAAGGTTAGAGCAAGCATCTGTCACAACGTGTCTGACAGCATGAACACGTTTGCATTTTAAAAGTAGCGTCCTGGAGCTGTGTATTTATAAGGGCACATCACAGTTCATTTTGTCTTATTCACACAGGGACTCCGTCCTGCCTAGTGACTGAGAATGCTTAACGTGATAGAAGGGACTCTGTTCACAAGGATTACATTTACCACGGCCAGTATTGTGGAACGTCTTTGATTTTTTTTTGCCTTTTCTATAAAACATTTGTTTCATAAAGCTATTAATAAATCTTTATTGGATTCCAAATAGGTAAGACTTTTGCAAACGCAGACCTCATAGCGATTTTACAGTACCTGACTGAATCTAGCAATAAATTGTGGAAGGAGAAGTCACTGACCTTTAGAATAAAACACAACACCTCTACATCTCTTGAATTCCATTCTGAGGTTGTCTGCAGTAGGTGGCCTAAGGCTGCTGTCTGAGAGCTGCTGAGCATGGAAGATACTGCTCTCAAGCCCACTTGCATCAACACTCCTGGTTGTATCTCACAGTCAAGACAACAAAGCTACACTATTACATTAAACACTGGATTCTTTCTCTCATGTCTTTTTGCTGAAGCTTGTCTTTTATGCTGTTGAAGCTACGAATCAATTGCAGAAATAATACCTCTGCCTATGTAATGGCTTATAGAAAGAATGGAAAAGTTTTATATAGCTATTGAGCCACATGCATCTGTCCTCACTGCATACAAAGATCAGGATGCAGGAAACAGTATTGGAGATGACACATTTATCCATAAATTCTCCTTCAAAATAGAAGCAACTTTTCCTATTATTCCTGTTGTTATTATAGTCTTCCTTCATGCTGCTGTCCCATTTCATAAAAATAAACTCCTGGACTGAAAATATGCCAGGTCACCTTCTTTCGCTGCTTAGAGAAGACCTTGGCTGTTATGCTTGGAGAGACACGTATAGATTACTCATAATTTCATTAAGTTTGCAGAATCTTGTTGTCAATTCCTCATTTAGTGCAATTTACAGAAAAACATCAGTTAGGCTAAAATCAAGAGGAGAACTTTTTCCTCTTGTTCTTTTTGTTGGTAACTTTCCAAGGAGAGTTCACAGTTCAAGTCAAGCTGTTTCACTGAGTGCTTGTTCATCTGTAACAGATTGGTCTGTTGATGAGCATGTCCCCACTGGGGAAAGAGATTCCCAGAAAGGCACTGCTGGAAACAGTCATTCATAGAAATTACTCAAAAGGGTCGTTTTGGCTAAATACCATCTCATAAACTAAAACTGTAGTCATCCAACACTGCTCCCATATATGGTCTTAGGGACCCAGCCTCCATGAAGCGAGGAGGTATCTTTCCAGATCTTTTAATAGGCTCAGCCGGAGGCTCTTAAAACGGAGTTTAGTAGCTAACAGCTTTTCAGGGAACCTTACGATAGTTCAGATCGTCTTGGAAAAGCCCTACGTGTAAATACAGGCAAAGGTTAATTTTATACTTGAGGTGTAGGATAGAGAAAAAGAAGAAAAAACAAACATAACAAGTTAGGCTTATTAACATTCTCACTTCTTGCAGCATTTACAGGAGGCAATCTGCTAGACAAATGTTACCGGTCTAAAGAAGAGAGCTTTGCTTCAGTGTGCTACTATTGCCAGCTCAGATATTTTTTATGTGGTTCCCAGGAAACTCAGCTTGTCTTCATGTACCTCTCGCAGTCTGCGGATTATTTGTCCTACTGATTTGACCTAGGCTGAAGCTCAGACATGTAAAAAGTAAATTTCTCCCAAGGCTAGGATCGAAAATGGTCCTGAAATGTAGGAACCTGTGGATCTGAGGCAGACAGCTTCCTCCTTATGAAAAGACAAAGCCATTGCAACTCCTGTTACTGTCCCTTGAAGAACGGTGGATGGTTTCTATATTTAGCAGCAGAGAAAAGAAGGCATCCAGCTGCAGTTTAGGTCTAGAAAACTGTGGCTTGCATCCAGCAGCACAGGGAGCCAAGGAGTGCAGTTGAAAAAGCCTTGGCTAGAAGCTGGGAGAACTGGTTTATATTCCCCAGATAAGGCATTTCTTTCATTCTTTCTGGACAGCTTCTAGATTTAGATGCTAACAGATAGGCTCATGGCGACTCCAGTTCCACCCTGCAACGTGACACAATCGTGTCGTGTTTTTTATTTTGGTCTTTATTTTTTTCCCCACTGTATTGATTCTTCTCTGTGAGGAAGGGAGTGCTGAGTTCAGTGGTGGGTTGTTCAGCTGAGCATTTCCAGAGAGAAGCAGGCACCTTGGAAATCTGAAGGAAGGAAGGAAAGTGCTCATGAATTTGAGGTGCACTGATACTTGATATTGTACATAACATATTTTAACCTTTTTTTTCTCTGCTACTGTTAAAAGGTGAGCTAAGGCAAGCAGAAATAAATAATAGGACCTGTGAGTCTTTGGGCATGGTTCCCCTGATTTTACTGCTCTTAGCTTAAATCAGCAAAGCACTTATTGCAAGCATGCAAGTACTTTTAAGTACCTGTACCCTGATGATCCAGGGTGAGTTCACCATCATCCTGCAATTCCTGCCAGTGCTTTTGAGGACTAGAGGGTAAAGATAGAGTCCAATGTGAATCTGCTCTTCAAACCTTGCATGAGTGCCAGAGAGGATGTGAGAAGCAGGACCACTAGCATTGCTCCTGATACTCTGTGTATCTTTGTAGTAGACAGGATGTAGTTGAGGCCTCAAGCTGATTCTCCATGGCCAGCCTCTCTGTAATTACTCCATTTTGTAACCCCAACCTTTCATGGCCACATACTCGCTCAGCACTGATGGCAGGCTTACAAACCAGAGAATCTAGTGTTAGGTGCTCGTAAGAGAGCACTGGACATCCTGCCTACTCCTAGACAGCTAAGTTATTTTGACCAAGATGTCATTTATTTTTTTTCCTCCATGCCTGTATTTTTTCTTCTGTAAAATGAAAACATCATTGACGTCCTTTGCCAAACACCTAAGATGTCCTGGTGAAATATGCTCTAATAGAGCCAGCTATTAGTACAGAACTGAGATACAACTACTGTATCATTCTTGTATTAGGGGTTAGTTGTTAATTTTTGGTTATGAATCCTCCTTTTCATATAACTGAGATTTCATGTATTTCTAGCTACTCCAAAAACCCAGTCTGACTAAGCAAATGTTCTCCCTGGTGTGATGGCAGCATCCACAACAAATTTGAAAATAAAAATAAAAATCACAAGCAAGGCAAACTCCAGGGTCTCTACAAAAGCTGTTTTCTAATAAAACATTATCCCCTCAGGAAACTAATTTGTATGCTTAATTGGTTCAGAGAAATAATCTTCAGCATGATCCCTTAAGGACTTTGCCATAATCTTCTTTTATTACCCCACGCTTACTGATAAGACCTGGAGCACTTCCTGCTCATTTTTGGGATCAATATATAGCAGCACTGCTGTTTCTTTTGGATCAGATTGCCACAGAGTCAAAGGTGATACACTGGTCAGAGATGTTTGTGGTGGAAACATGGCAAGGAGGGATGCGTGGTCAGATCAGAGAGACTAAGGGGGTCTCGGCTCCATTTTTGCCACTGACAGATTAGGTAGAGACTCTTTCCCTGTTTTCACATTCACTTTAAAAAGGTTAATGATTCTGAGTGCACCTCAATTCTTTGTGGGTGGGCAAACTGAAGACCCCTTTAAGCTCTCACATAAACCCATGTACTGTTTTTCTGTTTCAAAGGCAATTTCGTCTACTGAATCCACTTCCCCAAGACGTTGTGAGATGGGGGATTTGCGGTCATGTGGCAGCTGCACTTTTTAGCTGAACGTAAATTATTGCACTAGTTCAGTTAAGCTCGAGCTGTGTACAGCATTTCTGTTGGTTTAAACTTGACTTACGTTGTTTCACCAGACAAGGCTACAATCAAACCTCTTCAGAGAGATTCATCTCTGCCAGTGAGCGTGTTGCCCCAGCAGGTATCCAGTGCCAACCCTGTATCAGAAGCTAAGTCCTTCCTGCAGACAAGGTCTATGCAGGCACTTCCTAACCTGCTTCAGAAGTCAGCTGTGTGAGCTCAGGTCATCAATTTAATCAGTTTAAGCTACACCAGCGGATTCTGCCTGTAGCCGTATAGGCAGAGTTACATAAACTGCCCTGCTGCCAGACTAACAGGCTGCTACCTTCAGCAGAGTACTGCTGGAAAAATGCAGAGGCAGTGAAGTTTTTCAACTGGCAAAAAGGTTTACAGAGTGAGTATCTGTTTGACAGTATTTGCTATTGTTTTAAATTTTGTTTGATAGCAGTTTGCATTGTATTTCTATGAATGAGCTGAAATTACATCAAATGAGATTAGCTCTTTGCAGAATTTTTGTGCGCGTAGTTGTTCCAAAATGACTAGTCAGCATCTAAAAACCTCCTTGACTAGACATCAAGAGAATGGTCAAACCATGTCTGCAGGTTTTTTTTTTTAATTCTTTATTGACTATTTATAAATGAGAGCTGGCAGTTTAATCTGTGTTAGATAAATGCTAACGATATGTGCTGGGGGTATTTGATAAAGGCAATGGCAGAGGAGATGTGGCTGGGACTGCTCAGCTAGAGATGCTCATACATGGTGTACTGTATTGTCCTTTCCCAGATGACACTAAGGGAGGCTATTGACCAGTCTATTCCCAGTACTACCCACTGGAAGAAAATTATTGTCTCCTGCAAAAGATTTGCTTGAAGGTTCATCGGCAGAACCCCGTTTGTTCCCCCTGGTCTGAGGGAGCTGTGGTCTCCAGCACTGCTTCTGTGGATTGCTCAGCATTCAGAAATGAAACCTGCTCTGTTTGTTATCTCGGCAAACCTAATTAAAATCAAGGTTAGCAGGTCATCTGCAGGCAAGCTGCTTCCTCTCCCTTCCCTCAGCCAACACAAGTCATTAACTCAAAGTGCAGAAGTAGATCAGTTCCCCTCTTTAAAAAGAGGAGGACTATCCTAACTATTATGTAGCTGAGCTGTAGGTCACAAGGATGCCACGAACAGGCTTTAAACTCCCTTTTTTGAGGTTGGGTTTTTTTTGGGAGGGGTGTTCTGTGCTGGTTAGTGGTTGTTTTTAGTTTACTTTTGTTGCTGCTTTGCCATGTGTCACATCACACTCGCGCATCCCCCAGCCCCATAGCTAACCCTTCCCTTGACAGCGAGCAAATCTGTAGGGAGAGTGGCCTTCTGCCTTAACTGATCCCGAGTCACCTTTATCGTAATGCCTTGTGGTTTTGTTTCCAACTGTAGCTAATTATATTTTCATAAAGGTTAATTGTTCCAATGAATTGAAGTAGAGTCAGCAAATACCCATGGGAAAGTAAGAGCTAACTGCGTGACCCCTGGGAGAGCTACGCATACCAAGCACTGTGAACTCCCTGATGTGATTCCCATAAAGATGTAGCTGTGTTGTCTGCAGTGCCCTAGGCCCCCTTTCTCTCTTCCCTGGAGTTTCCGTCTTGTTGCCTTATTCTTCTCCATCTCCCTCTGCTTCTTCTGCGTGATTCTCCCCGCTCTTAGCACAGAGACATATCCAGGGCATACTTTCTTTCTGTCTCACTTTTTAAAGAAAATGCTTCCTGCTCCAAGGCTGTCGGCCCATCCTGGGTGGGCTTCTACCCCTCCTTTTGGGGCAGCAGCCAGTTTTCCCCGTGTTGTCTTTTTTGCCCTCAAGTTGCGCCGAGGGAGGTTCTTTGGTCAGTGTTGTGCAGCACAGATGTGCTTGGTGTTGCTGTTACTAGCAGTAAGTAATAGTACAATGCCATGATAAAATTATACAGGGTGTCACAGGCTGAGGCGAGGGGCCGTTTCAGGTCAAAGTTCTCAAAATATGCTGAGTTTCTAAATATACCAAATACATTTCCACGCTGTTTTGCAGTCAGACATGAGCTCATGCTGCTCGTGCTCCAGGTTATGAGCCTACAAACACACAAATTAGGCAGCTACATTCAGAGGTGCTGAGCTCACGCTGATATTCCTCACATGCAATTCTTTTTCTGCAAACCATCTTGGGAAATCTTGTCACCGCTATTTATAGAATTATCATTAGTTTTGTCAGCTTCCAAACGGAAGAAAAGGGATGTCTTGCCAACAGCTGAAAGGATGTAGTCTTTAATGATGTGAAATGGGTAGTTCTCTGTGCACGGCCGTATGTACAATCCACCCACATAGATAGTAGGCAGTCACTGAGCTGCTTTGGACAGGTATTTGGGAGATAAGAAATGGAGTCGTCGGTCCAGGTGTGACTGTGCAGGGTGAAAACATGAACAGAGAAGTGGTCCCCTCTGCTCACAACAACTCAGATCCCAGAGCCTGGGAGCTGGGGCAGCCTTTACCCAAAGGCAATATTCTGGGTGCACTACAGTATTTTCCATTCACGTATCCCTCGATTGATTTTCACTGGACACAAATGCTTCGCTTTGGGGTCATCATTAGCTGAAAATTGATTAGGTTTGCCCATCAGCAGGGAGGCTGGCTAGCTGGTGTGGTACTGCTCTCACCCACCCCCTCAGGACTGCTCTAACTCACTAGTGGTTGCACACAAGTTTTGCAATTTGCTTTCTTTAGCCTGTCTCGAGCTGGTTATCACGACCTCCCTGGCCAAGGTGGCTGTGGCCATAGTGTCACCTCTCTGACAGAGCCTGTTGCTGAAGATTGCTGGTAGTGTTTCAGGAGGGGCTGATGTGAACGTTAATGCTGGCAAGTGATGGGATGAGAGGCTCCTCCCACTGTAGTTTGGGTGGCACAGTGTAGATCATCTGCTGCTGCTGTGTCCTTGGATGCTCTTCCTTCTGACATGGGCTGGGTGAAGAGGCTGGGATTTTTTTTTTTTTTTTTTTTTTTTTCCATTTTACCACATACTATAACAAAAGCTTCTGTCTTTGTTGTAGAAATACGTGTCAATTCTGACATTTCACATAAACACAATTGAGGTAAAGTGCCTGTGCAGCCTGCTCTGGGTGACCCTGCTTTAGCAGGGGGGGATTGGATTAGATGATCTCCAGAGGTCCTTTCCAACCCTTACCATTCTGTGATTCAAATACCCAGTTACCTGGCTCAAAATGTCAAAGGCATTTTATGACAGAGATAAGTATTTGCAATATAAAACCACAACTTGAATCTTTCAATATTTAGTAAAATCTACTCAGTCACCTCTTTGAGGCTAGCACCCTGTATTCTTTGGATGCTCCACATTAGGTCATGCTAAACTGACAGCTCTAAAGCATAGGGACATTAATTTGTCCCAGGAACAGACACGTGGATACCACCTATGCCCATCCTGCCCCTGCCTCTGAGCATCAACCTGTTTGCACAAAGCTGACTATATGTTAAGTGAGAATTGCTGGCCAGAGAGAAGTCTTGACTGTCTGTGTGCAGATGCATTAGGTAAAGTCCCATTTTTATGGAAGGAGCATTAAAAGTTTTCTGGAGAAGGAGACTGTAAACCAATTAAATACTGAGAATTTATGGGATTATATTTTTTTTATACAACAGCAAATTTAAAAAACTATTGACTTGTAAGTGCAAAGAAATTAACGTATGGCTTTAAGTAAGAAATACAGGATAGGTAATACTGCCCCATAAACACTTCGTTCGGGCACAGAGACACTATTAATTTTCATGATTCTTCATACCACGAGACAGAAAAGTAATTGTTCAAGTCATGTATGATGAAATCTAATGTTGTGGCATCATTTCTTCCCATCGATCGGGTCCTAGCCTATCTGAGATGATATATAGGAATAACTAGGGACAGGAACTTGCTGTAGTATTGCAAGGCCCAGTTAAGTTTATGTGCTGTATGTTCAGAGTGAATAGATTTCAAATTACAGTCTGTGCAGTACTGCTCCTGATGCAAGCTTGTGCTGAGGGGCTGAAGGGAAGAGGTAGGCTGGGGAGCAGCAGCTAGCACAGCTGGCAGTCAACTCGTCAGTTGCATTTGGATCACTTGGGTATGACTAGAAGTCGGCAGGAAAACAGAACAATCAAAACAACTTTTAGTCATAGCGAAAAAAGGACCACAACTCAAGGGTATAATTCAATCCTGTGTGGCTAAAAATCAATGGAGCGACACTGATCTATGCGAGTGAGGGTCTGGATCAGAGAGTTGAAGGTAAAGAGGCTAATATTCCTTTTCTTTAATATAGAGATGAAATATAGAACCAGTGCTCTGGTGTCCAGAGCAGCTGAGCAGTCCTCAGAGAAACCAGGTTCCTGGGAGCAGACCTGGAAGATGGCATAGAAATTACAACCACTGCTGCTACCGTCATTCACGCTGTTACCACACTGTGCCTCAGTGGAGACAGTTCTAGAATCAAACAGGGTCTTGCTTCTGCTTTTGGTTCAGTAATGTGGAGATGTGGAGGGCCATAAGCAGCTACAGAGAGGCAGAGGCTCCTATAGGGAACCTGGAGAGAAGCAAATGAATTCCTGGTGCATCAACAGGCTGGAGTTAAGCTAAGAGTGGATATGGTCAGAACAGTGCAGCCTACAATCATATATTTGTCCTATGTCTTGAGAGTGCAGGAACTATCTAGCTTCATGCATATGCAAAGCCTGCAGTACAAAAAGCCCTAATTTCCCTTTCTAGCATTAGGAAATATGAAAAATACATCTGATAGGCTATGAACCCCACCCAGTACTGGTGCTTTTCCCCATTAAAAGGCTGTAAGTTCAATAAAGGAAAAGGAAAGGCCAGTGTTTTCTTATTTGAGTTTTTCTGCTGCATTTTCTTTGCCTTTCCCCCCATTTTTGTTATAGCTTTTATCTTGATAGCTTCTCTGATGCCAAAACCAGAATTTCAATTACTCATGCTTTGCTTTCTCTCTGTTTTGCTACCTGTGGCTATGGAAATCAGCAGTACACAACCACTCAGGCACCTGATCCAAATGATTTTTGAAACTAACAGGAATACCTCATTTATTAGTTGCCTGGTCGCAGTCCCTGCCTGCTCTAGTCTGGCCGTATGAATGCATTATTTTCAGCAGAGCAGTGTTGAGGAAGCTGTCAAGAAAGGAGTCATTATGTCAGGCCAATAGTTCAAAACGTGACCCTCCAGCCACATGCATTTGGGGCAATTTGGATCTGAGCAATCTCACGGCACTTCATAATAATCCTTCGTTAGGATTAATAGCGACTGCTGAACTGGTTTTACCCTTAATTCCAGCATTTTGCAAAAGGACGTTTTGCACACATACCCAAACAGCCCCTTTACAGCCATCATCCGTCAGACACACGATCAGCCTGGGTGTGCACAAGAGTGCACTTCTAAAGGGTGTGTGTTTGCCTTGGTGTTTCTCCCAGCTCAGAGCCCACCTAATGTGCTACCGAATCAACCACAGCGTTTTGCCCAGAATGAAATACCAGAGAGAACGGCGCCTTTCAAGGCAACAGCTGAGGACTGAGAAAGCTCAACAGTTGCTCCTGCAGACCTCAGTGTCTCTGCTCAGCATCCTGGCTGGGCAGCCGTGCCTCATCTCTGCGTTGTCTCTAATAGACAGCACGCAGCCCTCTTCTCCAGCCGTGATCAGTGAAGGGAAGGACAAAGGTCCATCTACACCGATCCCTGGTTTCCTTTCTCCAACGCCTACCTCTTTCTTTTTTTATTTTTTTTTTCTTCTTCTTCTCACTCCCCAGAGCCTTCTGCTAATCCTCCAGGCATGCCTTGCAAGCTCTGCTGGCTCCATGGTCCAACTCTTCATGCTTTGCAACAGCTCTGTGTCATCAGCAGTGATGAAGACAAATGCTTTCTTCCCTCTACTCAGTGGCCCATCAGCGTAAGTCAGTGAGCTCTCCAGGGAAGAAGCCAGTTGGCAGGAGAGCTGCAGGTTCTGCTGCGTTAGAGAGGCATTGTGCAAGAGGATTAGGCCCAGTTCTGGAATGGGGCATCAGTCTGCCCTTTTTAGCTCGGAAGGCATCACCCTTTTTTACAGGGCCTATCCACTCACAAAGCAAACCAGCTGATGCACCTGGGAACTGCTGTGTTTTTGACTCTCTTTTGTCCTGTGAAGATACAGAGGAGTTAACCTCTGCAGGAGGCAAAGATTATTGCTGCTCTGTTGCTCTTTCTGGAAGTAATGCAGCATTTACTGTCCCTGGCTGTAGTGAGACCTCTGAAAAATACAGCTGCTCCTCAAAGATCACAGGTAGCACTCATCCATCACCTGGAGATACAGTAAAGAGAGAGAGGCCAATCTGTAGTAAGCAAGTTTATTTCATCTTTTCTGACATCTACAGATTAGACAGCTGCCAAGAAGATACAATTAAGGTACCTCACTAGGGGTTACTATCTGAACTCATCAGGAATCACTGATGAGTTGAGCACATGCTAAAGCTGCTGCTGGTCCCTGTGGCCACATCCCCACTAATGAAGGAGCTGTGCTGGGCCTTTACCATGTGTTGAGCTTGGGTTAATGTGCCAGGATTTCTGGCTCACTAGGAAGAAACAAAGCACACAGAAGACTTCAGGCTTCAGGCAGGAGATGTGTGCCCTCCCTTCCCTTATCATCTTCTGTTCCTGAGTTGGAGGCAACTACTGATCTGGATGAATGAGCCAGATTCAGCGTGATGAGAGCAGCATCTGTCTGGCTCAGGCCACCAAACAGCTTCTGCCACTGGTGTTGTTTCTGAGTGATGTGAAAGAAAGGATGGGACCCGAGGGGTGAAAGTGTTGTTGTAGAACATGAGGGTTGTCTTATTTGCCTCACCCTGGCAGCAGTGCTTTAGAGACCCAACTCTGAACAGCTACTGCACACTGAGAATCAAGCTGGCATGTCTACCTAGAGGGTAAATGGTGTTTTTTCCCCTCATGCTCCCCAAAGGTAGGAAAAGAGCTGCTTCATCCCCAGATCTGTGTCAGCCCAGGCAGTAGGAGCTCTCAGACAGCCCTGGAAGACCTGCAAAAATCAGGTCACCCACCCTGCTCACATCTTTGGGTGAGTGGCCTTTCTAGGGCTGAGAAATAAGAAGTTCATGGATTTCCCTCAAGAATAAGTTTTTCACGGCCTCGAAGTGCTGATCAGGCTGTGCTGTCCACGCAGGGCACAGGAGGGAGGGGAAGTAGACTGAAAAAATACCCCAATTCCTCCTTCCAGAGGCACTGTGTAAAATATCCTCCTGGGATTTCCCCCTACTGGGGAGTGACCCACTTTGATTATCCTGGCCCTGATTATCTCCTAAGCTTCCTTTTACAGTAGAGCAGTGTGAAAAGGCCAGGAAAAGATCTGGACGACAGTCTTCTTCTTAAGGTGCAATTCTTCAGGGGATGCCTTGGCACAACATCCCAGAAAAGAAGGAAAAGAGAGCATATCATCAGCCAGCATCTCAGCGTCTCACAGAGGGCAGGCATGCTATCAACTGCTCCAGGGGGCACAAATCCATTCTTATTCTTCTTTTTTTTTTTTTTTTTTTTTTTGTCCCTGGGATAAGAAAGAAGAAAAAAAAAAAAGCAATTTCCTGTGTGTCTGC
>JANHGN010016564.1:71798-132398 GCA_024605025.1 Megaceryle maxima
AATATCCCCACCCACCCCCCCAGCGTCCCAAAGAGGGGAGGCATGATAACAACTCCCCCGGGGGGAAAAAATCCATTTTTATTTTTTTTTTTTTTTTTTTTTTTTTTTTTTTTGACCCTGGGATAAGAAAGAAGAAAAAAAAAAAAGCAATTTCCTGTGTGTCTGCATCGCTTCAAGCAAACCAGTCCATCCAGGCACCCAGTAACTTCACTCACAAGCTCAGGCTCAGAGCCAGATGTTTCCACCCAGGCTATCAATAAGTCTTTTGGATGGGGATCCACAGTGGACAACAAAGTCTCTTAGCTATTGTAGGCTTCATCATAAGGTGTCAGTATTAAGCCTTCTCACTACCTCATCCTCTGCCAGAAAAATAATTTCCTTGCACAGTGTCTGATTACCCAAGTGACAAAACCTCGAAGGCAGTTTGGAGCTGAAGGCGCTGGCCTGCTCTGACTCCTGGTAAAGAGACTTTCCATCCTGTGGTAAGCTCAGTCAGAATTAATTGGGCCTGAGGGGTCAAATTTTTGTAAACACATTTAGGCACAGTTAGATATCTAATTCCCAGAGTCGCCTGTGAAAAGCTCACCTAAGGCTTATCCGAATCCTTAGGTACTTAAATAGTTTTAAATCACTGTTCCAAAGCCTTGAATTCTGCAGTCAGACAGAGCGCTGTCATTTGCAAACCCTGTTTTTTTCCTGTTCATGGGATTACTGGAGGAGTTTTGCAGTAGCTTTGAGAAAAGTCAGTCTTTCACATCTATACTTTAATCTCTTAAATTGGGGGAGGGATATTAAAAAAAAAATAATAAAATCAATCTTATTAAAATATACAAAACTATTTGTGTGAAGAAGCTGAATCAATTTTCATTACCTTCCTGTACACAAACCAAATTTGACAAAGGGATTCATACAGTTTGGTCACATTCAAGTGACATTGATTAGTTGGCTGATCTGTGGATTACACACAATTTCAAGGGCTGTGTTTGCTTCCTTGTGATTTGATGGCAATTTTAGGTAACCTTGTTCCGTGTGCAGTTGCTTTATGTCTGAAATATTTTCACTACCTGCCAGCAACATCATCTGGTAGATGCCTAGAAACGTTGCTTAATTCTGTTAAGACACACGATAGCATTAAACAGCAGCAGAGCTCACCAGGTGAAAGATTGCAGTTTGCAAAGGGAGTTGCAGAACAGCTTGCTGGGTGAGGGACTCTTTGCTGGGAGATGTGGCTGGACTAGCCTTCCTGAGGGATGCTGAAGGACTGGGCTGAGATTAGGGATGCAAGAGCTGGCTCCATTCACTGTCTCCATGAGCTGCTCAGGAAAGTATGATGTACTCAGCCAGAGAGAGGCGAAGGGGTCTGGCAATGAAAGAGGACTTAATACAAGGCAAGCTGTGAAGGTTTCCTCAGGTTGAAAGATGGGTTCCCAAGGAAACTCCACCACGTGACCATGTGACAAATCTGCTGGGATGTACGTGGCATGTGCAGTCTGATGTCTTCACTGCGAGCCTGGAATGTGTGGCCAGTGATTGCTCGTGCTGCCCCAGCACAGCAGGAGCTGAGATTAGCAGGCGCTTCCCAAAGCTGTTTTTCTGGCAAGCTCAATTCCCTGACCCCTTCTGTGAGAAAGCTTCACAGTTCAAGGAGGCAGCGTGCCTCCTTCTTCAATGCCAGGAGGATTCATGCGAGGGAGAAACAAGCAAACTGTCTTGCCAAAGACAGAGGAGAGAGCGTGGAAATGATTTTCCATCCGCGTTTCTGCAAGTGCTGGAAGAGGCTTTCACTGCTCTGCTTCCGTGGAGCTGCCCACTGCCAGACTCCGGCCGGCCTCGGAGACTCTGCTGGTTTGCATGTTCAGCAAAAAAGATTTTAAGCATCTTGCACAATTCTTCTCTGAAAGAGAAAGAAATGTTTTACTTTCTCCTGTCAAATTGTAACCACGTCTCAGGAGAAAAATAAATGTGTTTTGGCACACAAAGAGGTCAGGTTGCGTTTTGATGGCACTGTTCACACTTTGTCCCTGAAACAAACTGAGCATTTGGAAGAGCAACAGAATTTATTACTGAACGAGACGACGTGAAGAACGTTCGGGTTTAACCTCTCCACCAACAGATGTTTTAAAATACTCTTGTCAAGCTGTTCCTTTCAGATAGCAAAATATTCTCAGAAGCTGGTGGTACACTGCTCTTCCCAGGACCCAGTCCCTGTAGTAGCTCAGAGTAAACGGGGTCCCTTGATGGCAGATCATAGCTGATGTTTCAGGTAATGCATCCCGCAGCGTGGTTATGCACACTGCAAAATTCTGGTTCATCTGCCCCGGGAGGGTGGGGTCCTGCAGTACTCTCCTTCCTGGCCCTGGCGTGAGCCCTTGCCGGTGGCGTGCGGCTGGTGTGCTGATGCTTGCAGGAAGCTGCTGTGCACACACCAGTGATCTGAAAACAGGCTTCCCTGCTCATCCCTTCCCCAAGCTCCCCCTCTGTGACATCCACTACTGAAAACAAGGGATTTTTGTCCCTACATGGATACAGGGGTGGGTGGAGCCTGGTGGGAGCGCTGCTCATCCCCCTGCCCTGCTCAGCGTGGGAGCACTCGCACCGTGTTCCACAAAGCTCATGTACTCCACCTGGCACCGTGCCTTGGGCTTTGCCCCGTTCAGCTAGTGCCCGAAAGAATGGAAGGCCTTGAACAAAAGCTGGGCATTTTCAGGCATTGCTGAGGGCAAGGTGCATGGCTGCCCACTCTCTTCTTCCCTGGGATTTGTAGGTGCAGGCCAGGGCATGTATTTCTAATGTCACTAGGCTATAAAAAGAAGTGCAAGCATCACCCCATGGAGTGAATAAGTGATCAGATTGGAAGTGTCATGCAAGACAGGCTTGTGCAGCCAGACATCACTGCTGCTTCAACGCCACCACCGATCCCGCAGTGCTGAAGAGGGTGACATATCTGCTCTTTTCAGATGGGTACGAGGCATTTCCAGGCTGCCTTAGCGGGTGATTGCCAGTAATCCTATGGCCTCCCTGAGCCAAACAATATTGCTGCTTTCTGCCAACATCTTGCCTTTAGGACCTCATTCAAGGTCTGCTTCAGGATCAGGTGGACTAGAGAAGGTAAGTGGGCATTTCTGTGTCCAACGTGGTCTCTGAGGGCGGGAAGACCAAAGCACAGGTAGCTCAGGGAGTGCATTAAGGGAGCCGTGTTTCTGTTAAACACACTTTCCTGTGTTTTGAGACTGCCTGAGGCACTGCCATACTGGCCTGGATCTTCGAAGCCCAGTCCCAGGTGGCACGATGCAATTTTCAGCTAAAGAAATGGAAATAAGCTTTTTGCACCGTATTGTTGTGAGGCCTTTCTCCCACAGCAGTCTTCCAGAGAAACTAGAAGACAGAGCTAGGATTTAATCTGAAAAAGACAGGGTATGAATCTACAGGTCAGATGCGTAGAGCTCATCAGGTAGGACATCAGCACAGTACTTCCACCGTAGCAAGCTCAGTTGTGTTTTATCCTCTTTCTCTGCAGAAGAGATGCTGGCGCTCTTCTCTCCCCTTCCAGCCCGTCCTTCTCAGTAATGCACTGTAACCCATGACCCCTCGGACAAAAGATGAGAATACTAATTGCTTGGAAACGCTCCGCAGAAAGTGGACGTTAAGTGGACTAATGCTAAAGAGCAATGGAAATTACAGCATGGACATCATCAGAATCCATCACAGCTAATGAGATTAGAGCAGATACCACAAGAATACATAACGATCTACTCTGTGCCCCCAAATTGTTGTCAGTGCATCTGACCTGTGCTTTGCTCTTCTCCTGCCCTCTGCTTGCACACTCTGAAGAGTACAGACAAGGGAGGACCCCAGGAGCCTTTCATCCTTCTCTGTACCTCTCTTATATGACCCTTGTTTCTAATTGTCTGCAGGCACAACAGCAATGGCAATGACTTCATAGCGAACCCCCCTAATGAATAAATCATCCTAATTTCAAGGCAAAGTTAGCACAACCATCCTCTGTGTCATTTCCATGAATCACAGTGATAAAGGGCCATGCTTGTTGAGACATTGCTTATGCAAATGCAGTACAGCACTAATGAATGTAAGCAAAGTCCTACAGTGCCAGGACAAGGCAGGCTGGTGCCAAAGCTCCTAGGAAGCGGCTGTTGCTTTGTTCAAAGGAATAAGCCATGGGCTGGGGCAGAGGCGCTCTGGAGCCTGGGACTGAACCATTCAGTTATTTCAGATCTGAGGTCTTGGGCCTTAGTCTTTAGTGAGGTACTTTCATACCAAGTATTTCTGATTTGTAAGCAGCAAGGTGTCTCTCTGTCTTCCTGGCAGTTGTGATGGGGAGGGGGTTTTCTCGACCAGGATGAGCCAAAGATCAGCTTCTTTGTGATGAGATAGCAGCATATTCGGACCACTGGAAGGCTGGAAAGGACCCGCAATACTTTGGATTTCCTTCATTATTCTCCAAAGCCTAATCTAATTTAACACCTCACAAAGCAGGGCTTTGCTGAGGAGGTATCTCTGTTTTCAAGCAGGTCTCATTGTTATTGTGTCTGTGCTGATACGTGATACCTTGATGTTATTGTTTGTATTCTCTAGAAGCATTAAAAGGAGGTCTGGAGCCAAACAAAGGTTAGTCCTGTGTCGCTAGATGATTTATGGGTAAAGTGTAAGAAAAGGCTCTGCCACAGACAGCCAGAAGGGCAAAATAGCTGGTGCAGGATAGGATAGCAGAGAAAGGCAGAATGATTTCCTCAAGGTCACACAAGTCACAGCACAGAGCTGGGAATAGGCTAGATGACTCACATGGAAGTGCAGTATATTGTCCTGCTGATGCACAAGTCTCTGATATCCCTGACTAACACACCACATGAAGAAATTATTTCACGTTCTGGAATTCTCTGGCACCACGTATCGGCCAAAAAAGGTCTGAAACAATGAATGTAACTCAATATACGCCACCAAAGGTTTTCTGTTCCCAATAGGTGCCAAGCACAATTGATTTTCATTTACAGTTGCTTTCTTTGTTAGATGATGTCATGGATTATTTATCTCTGAAAGCATTAAATGATACAAAGCACTTGATGAGTCACTGGGAAAAACAGTCTTCAAGTCTAGCCGGTGCAAGAAGGACAGACCATAAATTCCCCAGCCTCAGTGTTTCCAAGACATGAAAGCAATTGCATCGCTTTCATGCAGCGAATGCAAGGGGAGTAGCCCTCCCACCATTCTCAAACTGTGCAGCTGAGCAGCTGGTACTTCACTGCTGGGTGTTTGGGTTTCAGAGCCTCCCAGTGTCACTCATTGCTCCAGAAATCATCACCCGAAGGCATCTTGGACTGGTGCTTTTCGGCTGTGCCTCAGTGGGCCAAGGCTGCAGCAGAGGCTCGGTTTGGTCTGCAGCTGAGCCGGAGGAGGGCAGGATTTCCCCTCGTGCATCACAGTATTGGAGTGTTTGACCCGAGGTCTGCCTCGTCGCAGCACGCGCTGGTCCCCCCTAACGTGGTTCTGCGTCTTATTTGGTTCGTGCAATGCCCCTTTGCAGCCTCAAGACAAAGCAGAAACGTGCCTCAAGCAGCCCGATAAAGGGCTTTTGAGTGGAGGCGGACGAATCACACGCTATTTCACAATTAGCACTTTAATTTTGAACATTAATTAGGGCACTGGTGTTTGGAGAGTTTAGTTCTCATCGACCCACTTACATTGTTCAGAGGAGGCCTAAAGAGGCACTGAAGTTTGCAAATAAATCAATAGGAAAAATGAAAAGTCAGTACCAGCTGCAGCCCATGAGCTGAATACTGGTGACCTGGGAAATGCTTCACAAAAAAAGACTCGCTTATTAGAGCATGGGAAGAAGCAATATTTCAGTTACAATACCATGACACTAGAGAGATACAGGCACACTGAAGAGAGAGAGTGGTTCATGTGCAAGGCACAGGATAGACACGGATGGAATCTACAGCCCAGCTTTGGTTCACCGTATGGTTGTCCTCGGCACGACTGCAGTTGTCATACCAAGCTCTAACCACCCTTGAAGGCAACATTATTCTTGTGCAAGAGGAAGAAATGTTACTTTTTTTGGATGTGTAAATAGAATAACTAAAGGCAAAAGTCTGTGAAGAGGTTTGGATGTGGATTCGTTATGAATATACTCTAAAGAAATGAGATTTACTGGCTCTTCTTTACATAAGGAAGTGGAACAAAATCTGGAAATAAAACCAGATGGAGATCAGCACATCCCAGCCATAATATAAACAGGACTACTACTAAGCAGTAGCTACAAGCGAAGAAACAAATATATTTATCCTGAAGAATTAGAAACACTGAAAATACCTGCTGCTTTCCAGAAAAATAAAAGCCAGGGGAAGATAATTCTCCCAAGCCACCAAAAGAAGAGAAGAAACTATGAAGAAGTCAGCTGAAGAATAAACATCCATCACGGTAAGAGCAGAGCGACCTTGATTGTATTCTGAAGACCACCCTGTATATCAGCCAGAAGTTGGCAAGGACATCCCTGCAGCAGGAGCATCCGAAACAGGGTTTGGAATACAGATGGCAGGTTTAGTTTTGCAGGTTGAATGAGAGTTTCAGGGAGCAAGGAGGACTTTACGAGGTCACGCTCGTAAAGCTACAGCTTTTCTGGTGTGTAAATGAGGACTTTCAAGTGTCTCATCTCCGCATGCAGGAGGCAATATGTCCCACTGCATCCCCTTTTTCTGTCCCCTGGCAAAGGCAAGAGCTCAAGCCCTGAGAATTTCCATCAGAGACCACTGCTGGAAAACACACAGCAGATTGGAGAGTTGCATGAATATAATTTATTTTCCTTTACGTAGAAAAAAAAAAGCTGCTGTAGAGAACACAGTCCTATTACTCAGTACTCTGCATGGTGTTCAACTTGATTTAAGTGGCAGAAACCTTAATTAGGCCTCTAAATAGGCTTTCTAATAGTGCAGTTCAAACTACTGGGAAAGAAACATTTGTCTGGTCAAAGCAAACAGAATTTGATTAGTTTCCCTGAGGGACCCAGGGAGTGAAATGGGAATGACACAGAAGAGACACTAAGTCCAGGAGAACACGGCTGGATTATTCCTCTCATACCCTTCATATCTTTTAAAACATCTGTCCAGGC
Organism: Megaceryle maxima; assembly: GCA_024605025.1. Classification (NCBI taxonomy): domain Eukaryota; kingdom Metazoa; phylum Chordata; class Aves; order Coraciiformes; family Cerylidae; genus Megaceryle; species Megaceryle maxima. The sequence goes on from JANHGN010016564.1 coordinate 78,922, forward strand.
TGCAGTGAGCCTTGTAGCCTCGAGATGCAAATGGTAAACTGCGAGTGAAGTCTGTGGAAGAAACGAAAATTACCAGCTAGATTCTCCCTGGGATCCTGGTCTGCACTAGAGCAAACCCACCAGCTCGAAGGGGTTATTTCAGGGTCATAAAGCTGTAAAAGAACTTGGAAGAAGATCTTAGGAGCAAAATTATCCTGGATCATGGTCATTTACAGAGGCAAAAACTTGCAACGTCAGAGCTGCCCAGTTTGGAGAAGCGTTCTGGGAACACACGCGTTATGTTGCGTGTATATACGTCTATATAACGTATGTGATATGGGCTTTAGAGCTTTAGCACTGATGATGCACAACCGCGCATTCCAGAGGGTGAACATCCCCTTGGCCATGCAGGAAGCAACACGTGGGAGGGAGGTGGAGGGAAAATCCTCTCTTGCTGTGGTGGTGGGGAGATTAGTGCACAGAGAGCCTCAAGCAGCTGAGGGTAGCTGGGTCCAGCTCCCTGGAGTGCAGATGCAGGTTTGAGCTTGGTGTTTGTTGGTGTCGGTTGGCATTGGCTGGCATTGGTTCATGTTGGCTGGTGTTGGTTGGTGTTGTATGGCATTGGTTGGCGTTGGCTGGCTTCCAAGGACAGGTGGTTGATGCCCCAAAGCTGTATCTGCGTTTAAGAGGCATTTGGACAATGCTCTTAATACCATGCTTTAATTTTTGGTCAGCCCTGAATCAGTCAGACAGTCGGACTAGACGGTTGTTGTAGGTCCCTTCCAACTGAAATACTCCATGCTCATAATTTTGGGTAAAGGCATTGCACTCCCGAAAGAGGAAATGTTGAAACAAGCACCCTTCACGTTGGGGTGATGGCTGAGGTTAAACTGATGGCCTTCTCTGCTAGAAGCAATGGCAACCACTTTGTATGTGTCAGTCATAAAAGCCAGGGGCCTCTTCATAAATGTACAGCTTTATATCTTTCACCAGCCTTGAACTAAACATTTGCACTTGTTGGTTCGATTCTTATTCTATTCCCAGAAGTTTTGTATGATCTTGGTCTGGAAAGGGAAGAACAAGCAATTCAGGATATCTGATTTGCTGTCTCCAGCAGCCTAAATACCACTGCAAACAGACCTGTTTATTTTACAAGTGCTGGTACACATGATATTAAAATCAAATATTGGTTCTGGAGTCAACACTTATAATGGGATAGTTTGTTGTTTGGTTTTTTTGCCTTGATAAATAGCTGGCTTTGTGTGGGGATTGGGATCAGGCTCCACACTAACAAACCTTAGAGTAAATATTTGCCCAGCTGTGGTGAATTGGCCCTGGCTGGATGCCAGGTGCCCACCAAAGCAGGTCTGTCACTCCCCATCCTCAGCTGGCCAGGGGAGAGAAAATGGCCTGAAAGGCTTGTGGATTGAGGTTCTGTAATTGTCTTCTTATACCAACTTACTAAGACCATTGATGTTCATGTTAATAAGAGAAAAAGATAATATGTTGGCCTTTCTTTAAGGATCGCTGTATTACTTGTTCTACATGAAAAAATCCCAAGACCCTAGAGGAATCTAAGGTCTGCAAAGAAAGGGGTTGGAATTTAAGTACAGGAGGTTGCAAAGGGAATCAGTTGCTGCCCTAAAACTGATTTTTTTTTTGCTTCTTCATTTGGATTAGATCCATTAGGCTCTCTCTTCCCACTCTGCATCTATTTTTCTATACATGGGTATATAAATACAGTTACTATTTTAACTGCCTGTTAAATACAAATGTTGCCAATTAGCCAATGTTTTGCATGATGCCTGGAAAACATAAAATGAAAATATTAATCCAAATCCACATATGGCCAGATCCATAGTTGGTGTCAGTGCTTGCAGCTCTGCTAATTTTTTTGGAGCTGGGCCACTTTGTCTGCTAAGGATATGGCTCAGCAGAACCCGCCTGAAAGACTCTCTTTGGCTTTAAGATATAGATCTGGACCATTGTTGCTACAAATGCTCTAAAAAATCTGGAGTATATTAGCTGTTGGGACTGCTGGTCTGGTAAGCAATCATATGCTGGAATATTTTCCTACTACCTCAAACCCTGTGAAGCAGAAAATACAAACCCTGTTCTCCCTGCACTTGTTTATACTGGGACCAATAGTGCTAATTTTCAAATTTAATTTAACATATGTCTGAAAGCTGCCCGATTGCCCCAGCCAAAAATTGCAGTTGGCAGCTCTGGTTTCTGGCACGGCTGAAATCAGAGTGGACTGTCTATGCAGATCAACACATAAACCAGCACTACTGGTGAGGCCTGGAATACAAGTTGTTCCCAGACATGTGCCCAAATCTTTGATGTTTAATCCCAGCATAGGTCAGGAAAGTATGAAAGGAATAAATTCTGCTGCATATTTACTAGGAAATGAGAAATCACCCTCAAGTATGTGACGTTACAGGGCTAAATAAAAGTGGGGAGTTTAACAGAAGATTAAATCTGTGATGGATTTAAATCTCAGCTTCTGAACTTTAAAACACCTGGTCAGTTCAGAGGCTGGCTGTCTTTCCTTAAGAATACTCTCGAGGGAGCATAATTTGGATAGAGCTTGCTGCTGGACTGTGAAGTGAAAGTATTCCAGCCTGGCTTCAAACACAGGTTTTGCAGTTGTAGGAAGTAGAAGTTGAACACCAGCTGAACTCACCAAAGGGCGTTTTAAAACCAAGACAGGAGGGAAAAGGAGATGTAAAATGACAAATAGTAACAATGCCAGTGAAGCATGCACCTCCACAGAAAGGTGAAAGGTGCTCTCTTGCCAAAAAAACCCAGACAAACCAGACCACATTTAAAATAAACACGCAGGTAATCTATCTCCAGAAACTTCTCCACACCAAAGTTACTATTAGCACACTGGGGTAGGAGGAGCAGCACACTGAACCAGGTCCCTTATAAGATGAGTCCTCTTAGGAAGTCCTTCTTCAAAGCATCAGGTTTTTGGATGCAGATAGAAGAAACTGGTTGTGGAACAGCCCCAGGGGTCACTTGGCTTTGATGCAGAATGGCAAAGGAAATGCAGATGAATTTGCTAAAAACAAAGCTGTCACATCTAAGGGCCTGTATTAATTAGCCTATGACTCAGTTGCTGCTGTGAAATAAATAAATAAAACCTGCTCAGTACCGTATCTTGAATTTGTGTTTTCCACCTATAGTTTCTGAAAACATCTTTGCACGAGAAGAGCTGCAGTCTCTTTAACTGGCAGTTTTGTCTCTCAGTTGTATTTTCCTGTAGTCACTAAAGTCGAGGGGAGCTGAGAGCCCTGGATGTCATGGTGAATCTTGCTCTCTCTTAGGAGGCATGTCCACAACCCTTGAGTACGGGAGATTTTCCAGTTCTTAAACAGATGTCCCCATACGTCGTCCCTGGAAATAGGGCAGGTTTAGGATTAGAGCTGGTGCTAACAAGATGCCATTGCAGGCTTCTCTTCTCCCCTTTTCCCGGTGTTTTATATGAAACGTACTGAGGATCCTGCCTGGATTCCTGCTCAACTATCCCAGAACTTACCTGGACAACAGGGTGTCACCTTCTCACTTCCATGCCCCTGCTGGAGCTCAGTGCGCTGGGTTTTGTTTTGGTTTTTACTGAGGTTCCAGTTTCAGACAGGAGGAACCTTTATGAGCTTGTCATCAAACCAAGGAGGTTAAAGTACCTTCACAAGTCAAAAATTACTCGCTTAGAGTTAATCATGAAATATATCTGCTTCTTTATCTCTCAGTAGAGTCATGATTTGTAAGCTGCTTAGAGAAGGGTAGAGTTGCATGGGGAAAAAGGCCTATCTTCAGCAGGGGTAAACCAGTACAGCTTTCTTGAGTCAGGGAATTCACGCCTGCTGAGAATCAAGGCATAACTTCTTTCAGTGCATGAATACATGATTTGTAATTGGCAAATAAAACCCCATTTAAGAGCCTAATTCCTATGAAGAAAGAATGTAAGTGGCATTGAAAACTTGGGGTTTTTTAAGTTCTGATCTCCATTATTTGGAAAGCACAAAAATTAGGTTGTACACAATAGATCATTTATTAAAACAATTTTTTACCAACAGTGCAGTTTGGTCTTAGGCACAATAATGTTGGAATGAGAGGTAATGGCAGCTGTGAGAGGAAGAATATGTAGCAGGTAGAGGAAGTAAGCAGCTGCCCTCTTCTCAGACTGTGGGGCTGCTTCATCCCTCTCGTGGACTGTACACAGGTCATAGGCAGCTGTACTTCCTCTCTTCGCCCAGACTGGCATAACCTTGGCCTTTGCAGAGTTAAAAGCTTTGGAGTTGAAAGCTTGGTGAGGGTCTATGCTGCAGGTTTGTGACCCCAGCAGGACAGATACTGGTATTGGTTCTATGTAAAGGACTCTATATAACGGATTGTGGGGGCATAGGCATGTGAGGGGCAGTGCTCACTCACTGATGATTGGAAGGGTGTCACATCAGGAGCCACCACAATCAGGTCCTGGCTCAGATGGAAAGGAGGTGGGAGACGAGTCAGTCCCGAAGAGGAATAATGGCTATAAAACCCCTGATACTCATTTTTAATGCTGCTGCTTCGGGGCAGGTGTTGAAGAATGGACTCTCTGTATTGTACTGCAAATGCTCAAACATGTTTTGTGATTAAGTCTCTCTGTATCTCTGCATACACGTATCTATTATTATTTATATGCCAGCAGGAATGTACCTGGCGCTTCAGAGACATATGAAACAAGTTGTTGCCTCCTGTGATTTGCTGCTAATCTGAGGGCTTTGTAAGGCTCTTTAAGCAACTACTTTGGAAATCCAGCTTTTTAGTGCCACTTTTTAACAACAGACATGCTTTCCCAATGGAAATCATTTGTTTTCCCATTGAAATTCCGTGATGGCTGCCACAGACTGGCTGTGAGTAGGTTTCGGGATGAAGTATTCCACTGGAGTCTTACTTATAGGAAACCTCTTTTTCTTTCTCTGTCCCTTTTTTCTATTTTATGAGGTGATTTATTTATATTACCAAAGACCTTGAAAGCCAGAGAGAGATGGATTCCTGTTCTGCAGTGTACCAAACATGCACAGCGTAAAGATGGCTGCAGTGCCAAGCAGCAGAGAATTTATAATGCATTGCTCTTTCTGCTGGATCGAGTCAGCAGGATGACCCTGTCTGTCTAGGTCCAACTGTATCACACTTGGGCTGAAATATGAACAAGACATCAACTGTGTGCAGATTTACTGGTGAAAGGAAACACCTAAGCAGAGCATGTGTCAGAAAGGCTCTATCAGAGACTTAAAGTCCTGAGATTCCCAGGAGGGCTACTGCTGCATATGCAATATAAATTATAGAAGCCACCAGCCAGCCAACTTGGAGGTGCTTCAAATAGCTGTAGCTGCAAACCCCATTTTTACTTCCTTAGAATTTTGTCTGGAAGTCTAAGAGAGGGACTGCAAAGTGGTGGGTTCAGCCCCTGCTCCAACTGGAAGTGCTCACACATCTTGGGCAGAGCAGGAACAGCGTGGGGAGGCAGAGAGCTCTGGGGAGCAGCCTGGGAGATCTCCACCGCAGAGAGAAAGAAGAGGAGTGGTGCCTCTGGCCCACTGTTGTTGCTGGAGAGGGGGAGAACTTGCCGAGGCACTTGTTTCCAGGAGCATTTCTGGGGCTGTTTCAGAAGCCGTGTAACGAAGGAAGCTCAAGGAGACTTTACAGCCCCAGCACTGGAAGAAAAGGAATTTCCACTGCATTTAGCAAAGTGCTGGCAATTCCTGTTTTGTGACAAGCAAAACAAATAGTGGAGGCCAAGCAGATCTGCAGCCAGAGCATCCAATTAAACAGTGTGTGCTTGCCACTCCTTTCCCTGGCTTTACATCAGCCTCACGCCAGTGACGTCAGTGCATTTACCCCTTGTTCATAGCAGCCCTAGAGAGAGGAAAAAACCAAGCAAGCTGGTTCCAATAAATCAGCCCAGCCTCATTAGCTCTCATCAGCTTGCTCTAACATGTCCAGTGAGTGGCTTAGAGAGAAGGTAGCACTCACAATACACAGGGCAGGATTTGGCAGTGAGGATTTTCAGGAGATAACAAGTCAAAGCTCTATTCCCACAGAATAAAGCCCGTCATAAACACTGGCCTGTTCTTTCTGTCAGTTGCTGATTAAGTCTGTGATTGCTGTGACCGTTTGCTGGGGCTCCCTGAGCATTGCCCACTGGCAGACTATTGCAATGCGAACTGGGCAAGAGAGGGAAAGTATTTTTTTTGTCTCCATTGCTGAGAAGCTTTTACATTAACTCCTTTTTAGAAAAAAAAACCTTGCAGCAGTTTTCCTGTTCTTTCAGCGAGGGGAAAAAAAAAGCATCCCTACAGCCCAAAGAAAGACTTGTCATTGAGAAGAATTGACTAATTTAAAAGGCAAAATTATGTCAAAACAGAGGTCCTCTTCTTTTAATGAAATGTTCAGCACGTGTTCTTCAAGCAGCAAGGTTTCTTTAAACAAAGTCTGTCCAGTGTGTTAGTGTCTGCCTGGCCTTTCCAAGGCAGGGAGGGGAAAGCAGTCCAGTGAGAGCTGACGTTACTGGGCCCTAAAGAAATGATGCTGGAGGTGAGCAGAAATATTCCTCTCTTGATGGACGAAGAAATCCATCTGATTCTGAAAGCCAGAGGAAAAGAAAAACCAGCTTTATGGGGTATCAGACTTTAAGCTGGTGGCTATTTATAAAGAATTTCTGGCAATCTTCTCTAGCTCAGCTTCAGGGAGACATTTAAGCCTAGACTGCCCATGCTGCTGCCGCTGCTGTATGAGGCACTCGCCTTGCAGCTGGCCTGGGCCATGCAGAGAGGCAGGTTTCAGTGCAGGGCAGTGCCTGGGGACACCGGAGGTGCTGTGGGGATAGAGCAGTGATGAGAGCATCTGCTGCAAAGGCAGAGGTCCAGGTGCTCCTTGGGGAAGCTGAAGGAGGTCGAGAGGAACCATGACAGCACTGAGAGGAATCTCTGAGGTGACGGAGGAGAAGGCAGGGTTGGTAGAGTGCTGTTTCTGCAGGGGGAGTGTGGGAGAAAAAGGGCCAGCATTCATGGTACCAGTCCTGTCCATCATGGAAGGCAGCAGCTGGTGAATGGACAGCGATGAAGTTTTGTCTCTTTTCTTAGAGAGTCTGAGCTTGTCATGCTGATTTAGACCAAAGGAAAGCCCCTGGTCGGTCGTGTGATGTGGCTCTGTCTCACAGGTTCCATGACTCAGGCAGTCCTAGGAACAGAAGCTAACACTGGGCTCTCTCATATCCTGCAGTTGTCTGACATGTGCCTCAGAAATATGAAGGTATTTTTTACCAGCAGCACGGTGCTGCAATTCCCAGCAAGCCACAATCCAATGCCTTGGAGAGGTGGCTCCTGCCAAGACCTGTGAGTCACAGGCTTCTTTGGAAGGGCTGTTTCCTCGGTGGTTTTATGATGGACATCTTTCCTTTTGGCTGCAGAGTGTGCAGCAGGGATGCTGCTGTTAGATTTGGATGATGCCTGATGCCATTGTGATGGGCAGCAATGTGAGCCCAGCTGTATTCAGTCAACAAGCCTAAAGCCCTGAGAAGGGCCAGTTCTCTGGTGAAAGGTCTGCAGTGTTACCAGTCCTGTGTAAGCAGATGCACAGGCATATCCAGGCACCTTGAGAGGAGGTGGGATTGCTCCCATCCTGTTCTGGGGAGGGGTGCAGAAAGCAGCTCATACTTGGAATAGATCCTTTTCTCTGTCCTCTGATACCCTGTGGCTGAGACCTATCTTTGCCATGCCTGGGTTGAGACTGGAGGTGTTCAGCAAGTGGGAGGGAGGACAGTGGGATATGGTCCAGCATGTTCTCCTCACCACCCCTCCAAGCAGAGTTCTCAGGAATCCAGCTGGCAGCACAATGCCTGGCTGCGGGAGCAAGTTTTAATGGGGCCAAATGAAAGCTAATTGTGTCTCTGCTACAAAGCACAGGAGGCTCCAGCAGAAAGGTCAGGCTGTTAAAGGCTCCAGCACACCGGGTAGGTAGGAGCTATTTTCAGTCAGATACAGAGATTCCAGCACATCTTTTGCCACCACCTTGTTTCTATAGCAATGCTGTGGCCGGACTGCACTGGGCTGTGCAGGGACTCAGCCAGCAAATTAAAGGAGAGCCCCATACAAATAAGAGTATTGCTACTCCAGAGTACCTGTCCTAGGGTGCAGGAAGGTCCTGGGAAGACACTGCACAGTCCATGAGAAATGCTTGATTCAGAGAGCTGTACTAAGGAAAGAAAAATTCTTCATTCACCTTCCTGCCACATTTCAGAAAAACATGTTATAATAGGAATAGAAGGCAGGAATTGAAACCAGGAGGGGTCCCAGAATTCAAACAGAAATGTTAACTAGAAATAATACAACATCTTCTTATTTATTTTATATATATATATTGATGAATTTGATGCTGAGGATTTAATTCTCTGAATAATTTGATAGGATGGTCCAAACGGCCAATAGAAAACAGCTACAACAACCCCAGGAAATGTCTTTCTTTTCTCCTCTCCTCCCCTCTCTCTTTTTTTCTGTTTATTTTCTGGAGTGACTCAGCAACTGCAGAATATATTAGCACCCAAGCATCATTTGGGAAACTTTAAAAGAAATTGGGGAAAGCTGACATTTCCGTAGATAGGTACAGACCAAAATGTCTGTTCTGTTACCAGAGAAAATTCAAACTGTGCTGGGTGCTGTGCTTTTAGATAATAAAAGACAGTCTCTGCTCCTAAAAGAACATAGCATGCAATTAGGAAAAGCAAGCAAGGCTGGGTGAAAAGTGCTGCTGTCTCTGCATTTTCAGCCGAGGAACCGGGATGTGCAGGGACTAAAGCATGCCACAGAAATGCCACGTAACCCCTGAGAGCGCAGACCCCCAAGCCCCAGAAGCAGGGGAATAGGGCCCCCAGTTTCAAGGGCGTCCCACCCCTCCAGCCTACACAAGTTGCCTTCTGTCAAACTGCAGTCCTGCTGCTCTGTATGTTTCGTTAGGATGGCAGCATTCCCTCCCCAGAGCAAAGTGGTGTCTGAGTGCTCAGTCAGCCCTTCCCTGGCATGAGCTGCTCCACACAGGCAGTCCATGAACTCCTCAGGGTTGAAAGTCAGATGGAGAATTTGCTTATATTGTTTCGATGGGTTGGGTTTTCTTTCTTTCTTTGCTGGTCCTGACAGTTAATTCCCATTCAGTATGGGAACTGGCATTGTTTTGCCAGCCTGACCATAGTGCAGTCTCTGTTCTCACATTGCTTTCTTATCACCTCGCTCTGTTTCCTCCTCTCCCTCCTGTCATGACCTGTCACATTATGTTTTGTCACTTCTCATCAGTTCAACCTTCAAGTCCAAACATATCCACAAACCTAAGGACCTTAGACATCAAAGAGAAATTTACCTAAAGGTGTGACTTAGATGAACACTCACCACCAGACTGATCACTCCTGTTTCAAGCTAGTGTCCTCCTGGCCCTGTGGCTGCACACAAAGTCCTCAAGAAATCCCGAGTAGTGGTGCTGGTTCTGCTTCAGGCTCGCAGCGCCGGTCTCAGACCAGCCAGAGCTAGTGTTTCCAGCCTCCTCACTTGCTGCAGCTGGTCCCTGGGGTCAGAAAGGCATGAAAACAGTGGCCTTCATTGCTGGTGCTGGTTAATTACATGCCCCCTGTTATATCCCTGAGGCTTGAAATAAATATTTTTCCATGCTTAGCAAAGCTAAACATAGCATTATGTGCCATTCCCAGCTGATTCCCATTTTCATTTCCCTTTCAGCACTGCTTTTCTGTTTCATTTGCTTGTAAACACCAAGCACTTTAGATGATTGTACAGGGGAAGTTCGCTGATGTTGGAAGAACCTTCCTTCCTTCTGGCTGCTTTTCCCAGAGGATCGCAGGCAGTGCTCCGGGGCAAGCACCGGACGAGTTGATTGATGTGAGCAACAGAGGAAGATATCGGCCCTATCTAGTGTGCGTGACATGTGGAAGAAAAAGGTGTATTGAATAGTTCCCTTGCCTGCTCTTGCCCTACACCAAGGGCTGCCCGTCGTGTGTCTGGCAAGACAGACAAGTTCCACCTATGCGAGAATAAAAACATTGGCGGGGCAGCGCTGCATCATTAGGCGATAATTCAATTAGATAAGATCAGCTATCAGAGCTAATAAACCGATACAAAAATGAGCCTGCGCCAGCCATCAGCAAAGCCAGATGACGAGGCAGCTTCTCCCCTGCTTAATTAGTTTAAGCAAATGTGCATCTGTGTGTCCCTGGTGTGAAATCAATGCCGGGCAGCCCTTCTCTGAGCCAGGTGTCCCTCTGCCAAGCCCCTGGGGCCCACCCTGAGCTGTCCAGCCACTCGCCAGATGTAGCCGCGTCTGCCCCGTGGTCCAGCCTGCCGTTTAGCCTCGCCGGGGCTGCTCTTCCACCCCACACGACTGCCTTTGTTCTCCTTGAAAGCAGTTTTTATTTATGGCTGGTGCTAAAGCAATGCTCAGTCCCTGCAGGGGCTCATCTCCAGCTTAAGGACGGGAGTTATGTGGAAAGGGACAAAGAGAAATTTCCATCTGCCGGTAGTGGATGCAGTCAGAACAGACAAAATTGAGTGCTGCCTTTTACAATATCTCAAAGCCATGCCTTCTAGGGTTTGATTTGGCAAAATAAAACCTAGGGCTGGGTCAGTTTCAAGGCACCAGAGTTCAGCACAGAAGTGAAAGGATGTTAGAGAAGCGTTTAAGCATTTTGACCTGCGTTTACACTTTAACATCTCTGTCTCGCTCCACATAAATTCATCTGACTGGGCATCAGTAGCAGTGTCTCAGCTAGGAAGCTGGAAACTTTCCAGAAATAGAAAATACCTTGACTGAGAAACGAGTAGAAAAATACAGTTGCAGTGCTGTGGTTGTGTGTTTCCCCAGAATAAGGTAGCAGAGAGTAACTTGGGCCGCTGCCGCTGTTTGTATTGCTGGTGATAGGAATGCATCTGCAGGATCCCAGGCAAAGTCAAAAGCACCTTCTGGGAGAATGTGGTAGGTGGGGGACATGGGTTAAAGTCAAGGGGACTGTGGAGGTGCTGCTCAGCTTTAAAGATTTTTAAGATTTAAAAGTGCAGCAAAACCAAAATCCCAAACTAGGACCAGTGGCAGCTCATGGCCTCTCCCAAGTCCTTCAGCAGCACACGTGCAGCAGATATGTGTGGTCGGTGTGTAAATGTCATAACAAAATGGCCACAGCTTCAGCTTTTTTTTCTTTCCTCACACTCCCTCTTAACTGTTTTTGTTGAAGGTGTGATGCAGAGGGTGTATCTTGTCACAAATTCCTCTCCTACTCTTTGAACGGGAAAGGCATAGAGAAAGCTAAAATCAAGTCCCCAGGTCTATTTCTTTGCCCTAATGCTGGCCACCCAGTTATGCCTTTGTGTTAAAAAAAGGTACCTCAGAACACAATGAAGATGCCAATGACTGTGCAATTTCCTTGATTTTTCCAATGAATATTCCTAATAAACCAAAGCATCCATGGATGTGTCTAGGAGCCAAGCCCTTCCCCGGTCCTTACACCATGGCGTGTTCTCTGTCTGTGTTTGTTCTTTGCCTTAAAATATTTGAATTAATTAATTTTTTGTCATGGAACTTGGACAAAATCCATCAAGGACTGTAAAGGACAAAGATCTCACATCCGGATGTTCTTAAACCACAGCTCACTGGAAGCTGGGAGAAATGGGAAAATTATGAGGAGAATCTCTACTTTCTTGCCCTATTCCCGTATTCTTCCTTTAGCAGCTGCATCTGGAATAGCTCTCCCTCCATAGAGGAGCATTTTCTGGGAGCAGGGGGTTCCCTGAGGATGGTGTAGGGAGGCACTTCACTGCGGGCTGAGTGGCAGCATCTGCACAGAGCATCTTCACTATTACCTTGCTGGGGCTGAGCGGCTGCAGCCGCCCTGCTGTGCCTGGAGATCGCTGCCGCATGAGCTGCTCCTGCTCAACAGCCGCAGGGATCAAGAAGCCAAGGAGCGAGCAGAGCTGTGGCTTGCAAAGGGCTGCCTTTCAGAAAGGTCTGTTCTCGCCTCTGCCATCTGGATTAGCAGTGACTGCAAGAACTGGTCGGAACGCAGGCTTCCTCAGAAACCCTCAGATCTTTATAGTTCACAGTGCGGACGTTTCTTCCAGCTTTAGCTTCACACCGACAGCCACAGTGTACTGTCTGCACACGCTTTGTCAAAGGACTTCAGAATTTCCAAAGCATATTAAAGCCTCAGCAGATCTGGAGAATGGTGGCACCTGTACCGCAGACCTGCCTCTATCCGTAGGGGATAGAACATCACCTGATGAGCTGGAAAGTGAAACAGGTGAATTTTTCAGAATGATGAGGAAAAAAAATAGAGTTCCTTCTGAAAGAAGCACTTACCTGGCTAGCAGTGTATGTGGAGACTCACTTCTGATCACAAAGCACTTTTTAGCCGATGATAAAATGACTTTATTCTAGAATGGACAGAGCATACAGGGGCACGTCTGGCACCTTGCTGACACAGTTTCTCCAGGTGGTTTCTCTTACCACTGATGCTCAGTCTTCACTTTAAACTTTTTCTTTACCTGAATACTTACCACCTCTTTCTTCCCCTTGGCTTTATCAAAGCCGCTGTGTGTTTCCATGTGATGAGGAAAGACTGTGATTGAACTAGACCCGAGTTCCTTTTCATCCTTAGGTCTCTGCCAAGATGATTTTCATTACCTGGACTTTCTCTGGGAGAAAGCTGCAGGTTTTAGGATTCTCACTCCATGCATATTTCTATCCCTCATCAACTCCCGGACCTGCCCTTTTGCAGGAAGGAGCGACTGTAAGTTGCAAGGTGTTTTAAGTTGTGTTTTAACTGGTATTGCCCAAGTCCAGCCTCCTTCCGGTGGCTCCCTCCAGTGGCTGGCTCCAGAAACTGTTTTCCTGCAAAAACCTCGTCTTTGGGAACCTCGGTTTACAATTGCTTGATAACCTTCTCTACAGAACATGCTGTTGCTTTCCTTTGTGCACTGGCGTCACAGGATGGAGAGGCAAGCAGCCCAATGCTCGCTCTGCAGGGCAGAATGGACTGAAGGAAGCGCTACTGGGAACTGACACGTAAAATTTGCACGGCAGCGAAACAAGCGACGAGGGGGGGAAGAGGCGCTCAGCCCCCAGCCTAGGGAGGAAAGGAGTCTTCACTTCTGCGTTAGCCCGAGGCACAGCCTCCAAACACCTCGTCCTCCTCCTAGCAAAGATTTGGGCCATACGTAAGGGAGTGCTTGCAGTTCTGTTGCTCAGTGGATCCCAGAGCACTTTCCTTCCTTCTGCTTAAAAACGGAGCAAACAGCAGCGACCGTGCCCTAGTCACCTGCTCTGAACCAGGGAACCTCGCATCCCCAAGGTGTGGCTGGCTGTGCCGGCAAACAAAATCCCTAAGGATGTGAGCTCAGAGAAGCAACAGTAAGTCAAGCTGTTTAATTGAGCCTCTGTAGGCTGCAATACAGAGGTGAAAGTGTTGCAAGACAACAGACTTTCTCACCGAAAGCCCAGGGCCTCCAAACTCAGACAGAAATATTAATTAGCAGCCTGTCGCCTGGAAACTCAGAGCAACAGCCACAAGAGGTGGAAGTCACCGGTATCAATCCACCCGAATTGCTTGGGGTTTTTCAGCCTGGAGAGAACTGCCTTAGAACAGGTGAAAGCTGAATCCAAAGGAAATACAACACTCTTAGCTGTGCTCTATGCATTTCCACCATTTCACGGAGTGCAGTTTGATACAATGCAGATGACTCCTCAGCTGGAAAACAAGGGCTATTGCTAGAACATTTCAATGGAAGGAAGAATGCCCTTATCAACTTGGCTGCTCTTGAGTCCCAGACAGGGGAAATTGGCAATGTTGATTCATTTAGCTCAGGCACATTCAGGTCAAAATCAATCATGTCAAAAATGCATCACCTGCATTCAATAAGTTTTTAAAAAAAGGAAAGAGATACAGACTACAAGAATAAATCACATCAGAATAGGGCTTGGTTTGAAACAAACCTATCATTAGCTTTGAAAGGCTAAATATGTTGTTCACTTTGAATGTTTCCCCAACGTTTAACAGATGACTTGGCAACGAGATGAGGCTTAGCTTTGAGATGGCCATATCTCAAGGTCATTGACAAATCAGGGGGGCAGCAGGAGGTCGGGATCAGAGCTTCTCCTTTACCAGCTCTGTAGCTCCCTCCTAAGTCTCCACAAAGAGGCTTGAATTGCACCTTCTCTGTGGGCAAAGCTTGAAGCTGGAGAGAAGACTGTATCCTCTAACATATCATGGAAGTGATTGCTAGGATAAAGATAGTAGTCTCTCCTGAGTACTACCAATCTGGCCCTGCAGAGACCCAAGCCACCTGCCCCAGTGATGACTCCCCCAATGTCAGTGTCTTACCACACGAATCAAGTTTCAGGCTAAAATAGCTGTGGTGTGATTCACCCCTCCATGTCTCCATTACACAGCAGTCATGATATCAGAAATTGAACCACAGGGTAACTAGCTGAAAGCACGTTCTTTTCCTTTCAGAAGCAATGGATGCAAAGTGATGGCCAAAAACCACTCCAGCAGACATGAAACAGTAAGTTATTGTAGCTACTTGTGTTTGGTCAGAACCGAGACAGTGTAAATCATCACAGCTCTGCTGATACTGCTACAGTTCACCCAGCCTACATCAGCTGAAAAGCCATCCCATTTTCATTAGATAAACACAACATTATGGAATCATAGAGGGAAAAAAGCAACTGAGACAGGACTACAATAAAAAGGATTACTCTGAAGCAGAGGTGTTTACATTAAAAATCAAGGGTGAGAACCAAGACAGGGATTGTAGGACGTTTACATCAACAGCTACTCTGAAAGAGCTTGAACCATGTTGGTTCATGCACAGAAGAATCTCTATCTCACCTAGAACTGCAGATAGGGAAAAAGGAAAACACTAGTAAGTCATTCCACAAAGGAATGACAATAGAGATGTCGTCAGTGACTAGCCCCAAAGTGCTGCCAGTAGTTCATAGCTTTTCTAAAGTCTTGAATAGTAGAAGTTGTCACCTGGTGCTGTTTAGGTGCTAAGACCAGCTGGGAGACAATAAACCGTGGCTTGAAGAATCAACATAACCCATTAATTTCATGAGAACAGCCTTAGGAGAATAGAGTTTCTGTCAAGTGTATGATTCACTGGGGACAGAGATTTGTAAGTGATGGGCCTCCTTGGCACAGAGGTAATCTGCTGAGAGTCTAAGTCAAAAACTGTATTTCCAGGAAAGGATGAGAAAAGCAATGGCTGTTTCTGGTCCTATTAATTAGGGAAAGTGAATGTGAATGGTCTCCGTGGGCCGTGACACAAGGGCTTGGAGCGGAGCTTGGTGTGAGTGCAGTCCAGGCAGGGGGTGGGAAGCAGCTGAGCAAGTTCCTCTTAAGATCTGTTCAGCTTGTCTTTGAGAGACAAAATATTTTCAAATTATAGGAGTTATGGGTGGCAGTTTGGGCTCATTTTTGCTTTGTCTATGCCAAGGAGAATGCATCTTTCCCCATCAAGTGCCAGAACAGAGCCTGTGTAAAGACTGGAAATGGTAAGTAGAAAGGCTGGTATCTTCATTTCACTACAGTGAAAATAGCAGGTGCCTTTGGATTCTTTCTCTGTGAGAATCAGATGCATGGTCCCAGCTCCAGGGCAGCATCTCCAAATGTCAGAAAGGAGTGCTGCCCAGGGAGAGCTTGCAGAAATGAATCATGAGGGAGGCTCTGCTGGGTAAGGAATGAGTGGGAGTTGGGAGCTGTGTCTGACTGAGCACTCGTTGGACTGTGAATAGTGTGCAAGCAGAGCACAGTACAGATCTGTCCAAGTAACCAGGCCTCTTGTTCCAAGATAGGAAAGAAATTACTTTGTTCAGGATTTCACTGAACACGGCAGCTGTTAGGGAATTTCAAATCTTCATCTGAACTTTATCAACACAAAGCAGTGAACCCAAAGCCTGCTGTTCAATCAAAATCAAGCTGTCTCCTCAGGATGGTGGGACTCTGCTTTCCATGTTTCTCAAGACTTAGAGTGTGTGAAGTAACACAAACATTGAAGCATAAACTATTAATTTTTTTATCTGTACTCAGGTGAAAAAAAAAAAAAGGCATCTGGTATGGGAGAGGTGACCATTTTAATCAGTAATTTTAATTGCTAAAGACAGCCCCATGCTGTAGAAACAGGAGCATCTGTACAGACAGTTGCAGCAAAATCCAGCAAGCTCTGTCAAAGGAATCAATTCATTTGCCTTAATCATTATATTACTAATCAGGTGGAATTGGTGCAGTGTTTGGAATAGCTGCCCGCTAAAGGAATCTCTGGGTAGTCACTTTTAATTGAAATGGCATCATTACAGTGGAAATGAAACGAAACAGATGATCATTAGAGGTGACTTTAAAAGCATCATGTCAAGAAAAAGGCCCTAGCTGATTTAAAATCTGATCTCTATTGTGAAATCAAAGCTTCAATCCTGTCCTAAAAACTCCTGTTGCTAACAAAACCATACAAAAACCCTCTGTTTTTCAAGTGATTTCCTAAAACAGTGGTAGAACAAGGGGCTCAGAAATTATTACTGCCTTCATGGAAAATATCTTTATGACTTCTGATCATAATAGACCATTTTCCCCCTTTTTGCCTTTTAAAAAGGAATGGTAAATATCAGCTTGACACCAATTCTGGGGTTTCACCTTGTTCACTTCCCCTGACTAAAGCTCTATAAATTATATGCCAGGTGCTACAGCAAAGACAACGTCAAAATCCTTAATGGTAATTTGCTTCCCAGCGACAATTCGAGCTGCCTATTACATAGGTTAAGCTGTACATATACACGCAGAGAGTCATTCTATTACCTGAGGTTTGTCAGATGTAAAATGTGTC
Organism: Megaceryle maxima; assembly: GCA_024605025.1. NCBI lineage: Eukaryota > Metazoa > Chordata > Aves > Coraciiformes > Cerylidae > Megaceryle > Megaceryle maxima. The sequence continues at coordinate 95,814 of JANHGN010016564.1, forward strand.
TGGTTTTGACTAGGAAGTTTTTAGGAAGGCATCCATGTTTTTCCTTCAGACATGTCTGAATGTCATCTGACTGATTTGTTCAGCCAGCTTGGCTGTAGCGCTCTGGCACTTCCAGAATACTGTGGTTATAAATGCTCCCACACCTCTGTAGCTTCGTACGTAATTTACACAGTATGACAGACAACACCCTGGCTGAAGGATGGGCTCAGAGCATTGCTCCACAAATCTAAGGAAGAAACTGTAGGTGAATGTGGGTACATCTGTTCAGAAAGAGTAGAAAGGATATTTTGGAAAACACGGCTTCTGCATCCAAAAAATGGATGATTTCCAGTTTTTCCTCCTTGAAATTCATTACCTCTTGCAGTCAAGTAAAGAAACTTGGGCCTTTTCAACAATAAGACAGTGGGATGGGAAAAAAAGGAAAAATAAATAATCTAGATGTTTCCTGCAAGGGAAAGCATATGGTCTTATCATATGGCAAAGTCCATAACTAATCAACGGAAAGACTGAAAGTGCTGTGGATTGAAACCTCGAGGAACATCTTAGCACAGCTGCATGCAGGATTTCTATGCATATAGAAAAGATATTTGATACCAAGACATTTACTGCTCCTTACAGAAATAAAAGTCTCTGGTTACCCAACTTCAAACACCATAACCTTTTCCAAGGGATTACCTGAAAAGCCCCCACGCTTAGCTTAGGGGATGAGTCTGCAAACAAACTGATCTCGTTTATTTACTATTGATAAGCTTTTTCTGTATACAGGGAGTGGCTGAGGAAAATAATAGAAACTTTGTGGCTTAATTTGGGCATAAATTAAGTGTGATTTCCACAGCATACTTTTATTAAAATTAATTAGCAACACAGTAGTGGCTGTGAAGAATGCTGATCCTATTCTGGGGACTGTGGCACACTCCAATTCCTGCATGTGGCTCCTATGCAGAAGCAGGAAAGGCTTGTTCACAGGGACCCCAGTGTTTTTTGAAGAGCTTCTGTTTAGCTCCTTGTCTTGTGTTGAGGCCAAAACATGCTCTGAGGTTCCTGTCATGGCTGTGCTCCTCTCTCCCCATCTCCCTGCTCGAAGGAAACTGGTTTTGTCCTGTCCCATAGCTGACAATAACTTTGCAAGTGTAATGGCAGTTGTGGCAACTGAAGCTCTGCGATGGTTGGAGGGTTTCCAATAAGCGTGAGGTAAAAGTGGGGTGCAGGTCGAAGCGGGTCCATGTCCTGGCTCTCTGCCCTTCACCTGCCGCCAGCGCTCAGGGGGCCGCGCAGCCACGGCTGCGGGCGCCGCTAGGCAGAGCTAGGCGGGAGCGGGGAGCTGTTAGGCAGACCTTCATCATGGGAATGCTCCAAGAAGGTTCCCTCAGCTCCACAGCTGGATACCAAATCTGCTGAAGCAAGGGACATGGGCAAAATAAGGCAGGTGGTGCACTGGGGGATAACCCAGTCAAATCCGACACAACCCAGGAGATAGCAGTGTAGAGGGATGGCTTCCTGGCAAATATCCCCACCAGTTTCCAGGGGAGAATACCTTAGTGTTGGTATGTTACTTGTGAATCACCTCGACTCAGGCGGTTCTGCTGAACTGCGCTGCATGTGGCTCGTGAATGTGCCCGTGCATGATCTTGTTCTCAAGAATTTTCAGTCAAATGGGACTGATTGAACTTAACTATCCCCATTTACTGATAAGAAACTAGTGTGCAGATACACAGAATAACTTGTGCTGACTCATATGGAAAAAAACTATGATGGACACACAAAAAGAACACTGCTTTCCTAAAGCCCAGCTCAAGACCTTAGCCAGACACCAACCTTCTGATGAACCTGGTAGGAAAAGAAAGTAACGATAGCCTGCTGTGAAGTGATATGCAAAATGACTAATGCCACTACAAACAAATACAGTAATTACAGCCTTCTCACCTCAGAAACGAAGGAACAGACTGGTGGTCTGGGGCTAGGGAATACCAGACAGGTTTGTACTGACCGTGCATCCCGTGGGCCTCCAGCCTTGGGGGGACTGGTCTCGTCCACAGCTGTCTGACAGCCAGGCACCAAAGGCAGCAGGGGGAAGGATATTTGCTTTAATAGTGACCTTCAAGTATTTAAGGAATCTTTCTGGCAGCTTTGCAATGTTAAAACACTTTCAGTGATGCAAAACCATTCCCCTCTTGCATGAACTCTTTTCCTGAGCTGCTGCGTATTCAGTATCATTTTAGCCTGACCTGATTTGAAAAGGAAGGGGTTTTAAATCACAAAACCCATAGGGAAGAGCCGTAGCAAGCCTCTCCAGCAGCACAGCGGTAGTGCTTTAATGATGAGCACTCACAGGTGTATTATGTCCCTGGTTCCCCAGGGGTTCCCTTCGTTTTCAGTTCTCTTTCACCAAAGCCAGTGCTGCGGGAAGCAGTGGCCTCGCTGTTGGGATGATGCAACTAGCATTGCCACACATCATCCTCTTCTCTAGGGACCAATTTGTTTGGCTCCAGCTTCAAAGCACTGCTTCATTTAGACAGGCGAGGGCATTAATTAGAAGCATGAGTCACCTGAAGCCACCTGGATCCGAAGCAAAGGCAGCTAACAGCAAGGCCACCGCAAGGTGACTCCGGTGCTGGGGAGCTGCAGCTGGGTTACACTCTCACATGACTTCTGAAATGTTAGACGCCACAAAAAACCCAAATTCAGTGAAATACCTAACCTGGAAAAGCTGTGCTTATGCCCTGCCCTTACTTATATCCTTCCTGACAGACAAGCTGGAAATGCTTATATAGGTGAGTCTTAGTCCCCTTCCCCTCTGCTTCAAACAGCATTCCTGGAAAAGAAGAGCAGGGAAGCAGTGGAAGTGTAGCATCAATGGTGAGCAAAAATAACGCTAATTTTTTGTGTCCCCTTTGTGGTACCTAAACCTGCCTTTCTTCTAAAGCCTTTTATTGTCTGCATACAATTCTTCATAAGCTTCTATAAAAGTTCCCAATGCCCTTTTGGAGCGTGTATCTCGTTTCTTGTGGATAGAGGTAACTGCTGTACCCAAAGGTCTGCAGCTTTGCAGAAATAATATGTGTGATGGTTTAGATTCCTGGCCTTTAGTTTCCAATGTGAGGTCCTTTCTCTGTTGCAAGGAGGGCAGTTCTTTCCTGTTATTGATTAGGAAGTATCCAAAAGTGTTGTCTGGTGTCCTGCCTCTTGTTTCAGACTGAATCACTTGAGTTACATCTTTCATAGGATCTATTTCTCATTATTATTGTGTGCCTGTAGGCTGCAAGTCAGACACTGGCTCCCTAGGGTACTAGGCACACATAAAAAGAGAAGTATCCCTAAAGAATTAGATAAATTGAGCCTTATTTCTGCTTTCAAAACTCTAGCACAATTAGAAAGTAAGTTGATACATGTTTCTTCTATGAACCTGTAAAGCCATAGTTAGCTATGCCCAGCTGCCCTGTGTTTGTGCTTCTTTGAAGATTCAGTGGGCCTGGAACAAATCATGGAGGGTTATTAGCCTTACTTGAAGCTAGGTTGTTGTCTTTTTCCATATTCAAAGATCAGATTCTGTGTATGAGCTATGGTAGTTTGCCCTGGCCAAAAATACCTTAAAATGTCCCTGAAGCAGCCCTCTAATTTAGTCCATTCTGCAGGCACAGTCTGCAAGTGGAACATGTCTGGAGTTCTCCAGCAAACTGGAACGAAATAAAGAATAGAAAGCAGACCTTTACCAGCTCAGCTCATTCCTAACAATGTGTGCAGCACGCACCTCCCTCTGGAAAGCAAGCTTTGCCCCCTTCCTTTCCTATGATGAAAGGGCCCACCCACCAAAACCAAACCAGATACTGCCTTGTTTGAGCACTATTAGGCAATAGGGAATGACCCTTCTGCCTGATTTGACTGGATCTTTGCCACAGGAAGCACAGGGGAAGATAGAACTGCACATGGCTATCCAGGCTTCTCTTTCTAGTCAAGAGGTTTTTTTGCCCCCCTACCCATCCTGGCAGCCACAAAGTTGGTGGGACTCTGCCTGAGTCTGCAGTGAGTTGCTTTGTGGTGTGGAGACTGCCTGGCTTTTCTTACACTACTGGCAGCTCACGCTTGAACAGGGCTGAGCAATGGGATAGAGGTCACATGGCAAAGTCCAAGGCATGCAGCTTTTTTTTTTTTTTTTTTTTAAAGAAAAAAAAAAAAAAAAAAAAAAAAAAAAAGTGTGGAAAAAAAAAAAAAAAAAATCAGTATTCTACTTAAAGCCTTGTTTTAGAGGTGGGTGCTAAGTGAAGAGTCCAGCCCCAATTTTGGAATTTCAGAGAGGTCTGCCAGACAGGATAGGCTGGGGAGGCTTTACTTAACACTTGCCAGTTCATCTGTTATTTGAATGCTTCGGGGTGAAAGAAAGAGCAAAGGTGATTACTGAACTGATGTGAACTGGATCTGCTGGAATAGCTGTCCTTGTGTGCAGTCAGGGGAAAGAACAACCGGTACTGAACCTTAAAAACAAGGCTCACTAGCTCTAAAGAGAGAAAACATGACTCGGGTACCAGCGCACAGTCCTGCTCAGACACAAACCAGAAGACTGTCAAGCTGATAAGGGTTTCGGGAAAAGGAGCCCTTTGCAAACTTCCAAGGTATAGGAAAGAAGATTCTTGAGCAACAAATTTTTCCTTGCAGCTACATTCTGATAATGTCCTTTCCAAATACCCATTGGAGTTTGCAGCTATGTCAGAGACCTAGAACCCCGCTAGAAAGACATCTTATGTAGCAGGAACAGATCAGGAGAGACTCTAAGCAGCTACTGACAGGGTAATGATTGCACAGTGTGAAGTGGTGACCCCCGGCCCTCTCACCCGTCCAGGACAGAGAGCAAAAATAGCTGGTTTGCCTGGCAAAATGTTTAGTGGTTTTTACTGTACTTATGTCAGGGAAGTGACTGGCAAGCTACAGGGTTTGCAAGGACTCGGAGGTTCTTTCATCCTTTGTGGAAGTTCATCCATCCTCCCCTAGGCTAGCCAGATGAGGTAAGCACAAAGCAAAATTCTTTCTGCAAGCAGGCAGCTTTCTGGCCTGGTCTGAGCAGAAACTACTGCCCTTTGTATGGAGTAGTCTTGTGGAGCTACCCTGAGCCAGCAGGGCTGTACCCCTGGCTGAGCCAGCACACGTGCCCTTCTTCACCTCCTGTTTTTTAGCTTGTACCTGGTACTGATTCAGTTCAGTGGAAGAACAGAAAAAGAATGACTGCTGTAGCCACTGAATTGGGCTGTGCCCAGAGCGGTGGAGCACAGCGTGTGCGCGGCAGGTTCCGTCTGTCTGTTGATACGTACACAGTGTGCGCGCAGCCCCCCCGCGCACATATGCTTTGATCTTAGCTTTGTACTATCAGCTCCAGGAGTTGGTCCAACAAGCTCTGGCTGTGTTTCCATTCAAATGATGTACAAGATACGTTCTGGTACAAAGTTGGTATTTACAATAGGAAGATGAAAAGCCAGGGATAGTTTTCATCTCTTTTCTGCCTGTCAGTAACATCATTAATTTGGGCTCTAGCCCTAAATAATCCACCTAATCTGTCAGATCACGATTATGAAACATGAAAGTGATAAGCCTGAAGCTACCCGGAAGGAAATCAATGCTTGGGCTGGAAGACTCCAGAATTAGACAGGGAAGGCTCAGGCATTTGGGGATTGGGCTGGAACTGAGCCTGGTCAGAAGGGTCCTGACTTCAAACATTGCAAGCAAGGGGCAAGCGGGCAGTTCCTGCAATGGTTGTGTTCCCCTTGGTGGAAAGAAGGATTTGTGCCCTTTCTCAAAAGCAAAGTCATGAGGCCACAAATGGTGAAAAAGTAGAAGTCTGAACCTTGAGCTTCACGTAGCAGGAAGGAGCTTGGAAGGTGAGTGTAACTGCTCAGTTGAGCGTCCCAGGGTTTAAGTTGCTTGTTCACTATGGCTGTCACTGTAGTAACACAGAAAGCATTAGACAAGGTATTTTCAGAACCAAGGGTTTAACAAGTCATTGGTACAGAAGAAACATGCACAGCCACAAAGGAGGTGGAATAATTTGAAGAGAGATAGGCTCTCTTGCAAGAGCCCGGAGCTGCCATCCACAACCCCGTCTACACCCTCCCCCGGGAGACCTGCTCCAGCTTACTCTTCTTGAAGGAAAGGTTTCCTGAAGAAAATACCATTTTTTCTTTCCAGGAAAAGGAGCTAGGGGAAAAAAAAAAAAGCTCTTGGTAGCACAGTCAGTGAAGCAGATGGGGTGTAATTCCCAACAGGTGTAACAGCACAGCCCCCGCGGGAAGCCAAGCTGATCCCCGCCTGCAGAGGATCTGGCCAGAATCAGCCACTGCAGCTCCTTAAGTTTGTCTGTGGTTCTGGCTGTTTGTTCAGGGCTCCAAGTTATCCTCTAGCAGGAGAGACTTCCCACTGCTTTCTGGCTCGTTTTCTGTCCTGCATTCGTATCTGCGTGTTTAGCAGTCCGTGCTGCATGTGATTATCAGCTTGGTTTACATTAACAAGTTTGCTGAAGTTAAGTGGGTGACAGAGACTGGTGGTAGTGTTCTAGGGATGAAGATGATGCTAGGTGAAAGCTTCTGATCTCTTCATAGCCATGACTATTCCAGAAAAAAAAAAAAAGTTTAAAAATGACCAGTTTTGTTTGCAGACTGCATTAAGCTTGTCTGCCTTTAAGCCTGCAATAACTTCACCAGTGCAGACTTCACCCTCATCACCTTGTATATTCCTTCCTTTTCTTTTTCTAATGACTTCTCCTTAGAGAAAAGAGAGTGAGAAACTGGGATAATGGGAGACTTAAGTCTTGTGTTTACCTACGGGTTGCTTGCTTTTCTGACTGTTCTGAAACCTGCTGTCTGGCACCTCTACTGCAGCTTGTTCCTCACTGGACTTTGATTTAATCAGGACATGTCACTATTGCTGGGAGTTATTAGCCATTTCACCTTCCTGAAAGCAAGAGCTTCCCTGACAAGAACCTAGTAGTGCCACATTTCAAAGGCCTTTCAAACAGTCTTTAGTCCAGATAAGACTTGAAGGGTGAAGAGGCAACAAAAAGCAGCTAATCCACTTAACTGCCAGTGGAAACTTCACCAGCAAAAAGAGCAAGTTATTTTTTGGAATGACTTCTCTGCAGTCTGATACTGGGGATTTACAACAGCTGCACAGTCCTCCCTGCCTGTGTTTTCTAGTAATGAATACTAACGATCCTTCACTTCTATTTTAATTGCCTGCCTATCAAGCTTTGTTAATCTTCCCCATTTTCCTTAATCTTTCATCAAGTGTCACTTTTTTTTCTGTGTTGACAAGGCATTTAAACATTTCACTAAGCAGAAGAAAAAAGAAAGAAAGAAAAAAAAAAAAAAGAAATCCTTCCTTTTACATCTGGAATGCTCATTTTCCAGATTAGAAAATAAGTGGCTGTGGTATCTAATTAGAACTAATAGATTAATGAGAGAATATTTAGATCCCCATCCTTTCAAAGAGGAAGACTGTAGACTGCTGCAGAGTCAGTGTGTTCATCATCTAAACAATACTTGTGCTAAAACAGGATTTCTTCCAGAGAGAAGCTAACAGTATTTTAGCCAGAAATTCACCAAGGGTTTGATGTGTGCGTTGCTGAATGTGAAAGGTTCTGACTGGCAGCGGCTGGGGCTGGAGAGAGCAGCTCTCCCTTGTTGATTTACCAAGGGGCACATCCTAAGGTATAGCATATGAGAAGGTCAGTTCAATTTGTTTAAACTCAGTAAAGAATGAGGTAGTACGGGAAAAAAGCCCATTTGGCTGAGCATATCTGGCCGGTTTCATATGATGCTTGCCACATCCCTCTCATCCCTGAGCACAGAAGCTTGAAAGTCCATCTAGCTAAGGCCTGCAGGTAGGATTCTTCGGGACCCAGTCTGGGTGCCTATGTGCATGTGTCATTAGCTCCAAGCCTCTTTCCTTTGCCCTTGAGCATTTTCTCCCGTAAGCAGTTTCATCGGTGCGATGCTGCCTACTGCCCTGCTTGAGACAGGCCTCGCTGTTGAGCGAGACACATTCAGACCCTGAAAAACACATTTTATCTCTCAAGGGAGCTTCTGATGTGAGCTGATTTGAGACCTGCATCAGCAAATGAGATCAGGAAGGGAGAGAGGGAGAAAAATAAACAGGGCTAGGGAAGAAAAATAACTTCATATCCAACGTTTAATAATGAAGGTTGTCCAGTTATGGAAATCTGATTTCAAAAATCTTAAAGTGAAGATCCCATTGTTCCAAACAAACTTCTCCCTTCTCCAATCTTTCATGTCAGTCTCAATTACTGAGCTATTTTCCATGTTTCAGCAGGTTTGTCATTGGCATGCATTGCTACGGTGGAAGAAAATCAATAGTAACAAACACCGATGTAAAGTTTTGGGGCATGTCTCATCACCTTGTTAGAGCTTTTCAATGTGCCCTCACCTTGCTTTTTCCAAAACCATCAGATGACAGATTTTAAAGCCCCTATGACTCCTTCCTCCAGCCTGGTCAGAATTTCCCAGGTCACACACTGTCCCAAGAAACTCAGAGAGGCACTGAAATCTGAGAGTAAGAAGGACATTGTCCCGTATTTATGTTGTTGTGATTTAAAATCATGGCAATGAGTTTATGCAAAAGTGATAGAAGAAATGCAGCTTTTCTTCAGTCCTAGAGTCTGTTTCTCAGATGCTCTTTCTCTGTAACATTCGGATTGTGGCAGCTTCCCACCACTAAGAAATGGGATTCTTCTTTCATACTGGGGTAAATCAGGCATGACTGCATTGAAAATGGTGGTGCTTCTGGTGTGACAGGTTAATTGATCCCTAAACATCAGCTTTCTGCAGGGCTGTGCAGAGTATTCATCACTGATCTTCCAGGCCATGCCATCAGTGCATTTTTTCCAACAAAAATATAACATTATTTAAAGCAATAACACATTTCTGTTTGAGGGCAAGGGTGGGAGGAGGGTGTCAAACAAAAGAACCTCTGAAGCCAGTCCAGCCTACGTCCTCGGCTCCAAAGAAAACTACAAGAATCCTCATTTTAGAAGGATGCGAGATAACAGATGTTGCGTGTCAGGTCTCTTTGTAGTTGCTAGAAGTTAGACAATGTTTTTTAAATGGGACACTAAATACTCCTCCTCAAATGTGGGATTATCTCTGAGAAGTGCAGATTCTGCTCCCTCACCGAATCTTGACGTTTTCTGAACTTGCTGTGAGGAGTTCTACAGTTTATTTGCATATCGTGTGAAAACAATATTTCTGTCTGTAGCTGAGACTTGAATTTCTTCTGCTGTGCTCTTCCAAAAGGAAAGTAACGAAGATATCCAGGACTCTCAGGCTGAGGCACTGTGTTGCTGGGCCAAGCAGCCTTGATTCTGAGCCACGCAGAAACTGAGGGTTACTTTGGAGACAGAAGTTCAATAGCAATAACTGTGCAGATACTGGCAAGAATGGAAGTTTCAGATCCTGACTGAGGCTGACCCTCTCTTCCCCCTCATGCGAACTTGCCAAAAAGTCCTCGCAGGGAAGGGAGCAAGCAAGGAAGGGAGCTGAAGAACACCCAGAGTGCATCCCCTTGCCAGTATTCACTGGGAAAAGAGACTAGCTCTGCCTCTCTCTGCATTTGAGCTCATTACAGCAACCATTGTGACTAACGAATTGCAGTTCAGTTATAACTGAGCAACCTGCCTTGTTCAGCATCAAATCATCTGCTGCCTCAGTGTTTACATTGCACTTATAGTTATGTTGCATCAACAGTCAATCTCGGCTCCTGCTGCGTGCTCGCGTGGATGTGCTCCCTTCCATGCACGAACGCCGGGGATAGCTTGGTTTCCCACTTTTTGTGAGGCATTGGGAATTAACCCAAGAAGAAAGAGGCTTGCAGAGGAAGTGGGTCAGCAGGCTCAGCATTGGCAGCAGCTGGGAGAGGAGTGAACAAGCACAATGAGGAGTTGTGGGCGACTGCTATTGAGGACTCTCCACGGAGGAATTTGTTGAATGCTGTGAGCAAGACTGCTGGGGAAGTTTGCACCGTCCTTCCCCGCCCTGGCAGCAGAGGCAAGGAAGCAGCCGTGCGAAGGAGGAACTAAGTCCAAAAGTGAGAAACAGGAGATTTAAAAATTCTTCAGCTGCAGATTTAGGATGAGATTTTTTTTTTTAACTGGAAAAATCTGAAGGCGTGTTTGTGGCCAAATCTCTGCAGAGTTTGAGCGCACGCAGTCGGGTCTGCTGTGCCCTGATACAGCCTGGACTGAGCACATGGTGTGATGCTGACAAGCTGCTGGCTTCACTCGCACCACTGAGATCTCCTTGTGAGTACAAGTGTATGAGAAACCCCACCACCTCAGGGTCCCATAAGGACTACGGAGAGCAGTGGCTTGTTTATGCACATCTAGTCTGCCCTGAAAGGCCCCGGGCCCCGCAGGTACCAGGGATGTGTTCTTAAAAACTCCCACTGCTTGTTGCCAACACTTGGAGCCTTTCTGTAGACAGGCAGCTGCTGCTGTCTTGATTAAACCTGCTTTGACCAGCTCTTTAACGAGGACTTTAAAGCAATGGCAATTACAAGCTCTTAATCCATTGCAACGTGGGAGTGGAAGACTGTTTGCTAAAACAAAAATAGTTCTGCAAACTGGGCCACAAAGCAGTTAAAGGAGAATCATGGGAAGACCAAAGGAACAGAGTAGCTGATAAGGATACAGATGGGGCTGAACGACTGAGACAGCAGAGAGGGGATTCTTGGCGTGCACAGAGTCAGAGGCAGCAGTAACAGCTGGCTCACATTTTCTGCTGGTGTAGGTCAGCAGAGTCCTGGCCAGTCCAGAAACTGAGCCATCATCATCTAACAATGAAAGCCTGTATTTGTAGCAAGTCGATAAACAGTCAAGATCTGTGATTCCCCTAAAGACAGGATTGAATATTTACATGACAGATGTGGTCGTAGAATTTATTCTTCATGTGTTTCCTCCCTGATTTTTTCTAATCCAGTTTATCTTGTGCACTTCCATCTTTGTATCATGTCAGCATGAATACAACAAAATCTGATGTCGGACATTAACAGAATTCTTGCACTGTCCAGAGCTTAATGTGTGATGGTAGCTAGAAGCTTTTATGAGGCTCTGAAGGCAGAAAGAATTCTTTGCTTTACAGAGTTTAAGGGAATTAGTGTGGCCATTATTTTAAATATTACCACCCAATTCATGCTAAAGGTGTTACTTTTCTGTAACAAAGCAGTTTATGGTTCATTCCCCAGGGATCACAAAGAGTATAGCAATATGGAAATCTGCTGCAGTGCTACCAGCATTACTGAGGAGAGATTCATTAACTCCCTGCAAATTTAAATTAGCCTATGTCACCAAGAAAATCCAAAAGCTTTCTGCTTTTAAAGCTAGGGGTATGGTAAGGGTAAAACTCTCCCAGAGTCCAGAGGTCAAAACAGTGAAGGTTAGACCTAAAAGGCAAATGGCACCTTGCTGGTTTACAATTATTCTCACAAGAGCTGAATGTCAGCAAAGGTCTTGAAACAATGTGATCCTCGTTCTGCTAACCTGCTCCACTTCGGTTCCTAATGTTCTGCTTCAGTTCCTAATGTTCTACATCAGATAAATTACTTAGTGCCACAGTTAAATCCTTATCAGCCCCGTTGGGGCCTGTGTCATAGCCACCTTAGGAAAATGGAAGGTTACTTTGAGCTCTTCTTTAAAAATTAAACTACATTAAGAAGTAATTCCATATTAGTATTATTTATTACTTGCATAACAGATAAGGTGCAAATGATCTGAATGCTTTCGAACGTTCCCTGCACTAAAAGAGGAGTTCATGCAGGCCAGTGTATTGCTCGAAGTCTCTGTGAGGAAGAATACATTAGAAAATGCCATCTTTATTGCTGGTCCTTTGTTTTTATCCCTGAATGGATTCCCTGAGCTTTGCATTTATCATGTGGTTGTAGAGGCAATTAAAACACCGTTAGAAAGAGGTGAGTAGACACCCTGCAAAACACAGCTAAGCAGATCAGATGTATAGCCTCTGCTACTTGCCTGGGGAGGAGAGTCAAGAGGAGGGGTGCTCTTGGTCTCCTCACACAGGTGCAGACAGGGCTGTTGGTTTCTGGGGACCAGCACCCCATGAGCGAGTGATGCTTAACCCCAAAAGAACATGGAAGGGATATTGCTGCCGACCAGGTGATGAATGACTGGGGGTGCTGCGGGGATTTGGAGCCAGAAAAAGTGTTTCTGCTTAAAGGCTGCAAGATCAAATCTGCAGGCTCATCTCTGCCCCTGAGGAAAGGCCTGAGCAGTCACAATAAATTCAGTGTTCATTAGCCCACAGAGGTCCCAGCTGAGTTTCAAGTCCATTGTGCTTATTGCTGCAGCTTCTCAAAGGATACAGTCTCCACCCTAAATGCTAAAAAATTTACAGACAGAACAGGACTGAAGGCTTTGAGGAGCTGGTTGAAGTCAGGATATGCAGAAAAAGAGTTCTTTCAGAAATCTCAGCACAGCCCCTCACTGCCTGGACAGCACAATCTCGATGGCGTAGTGCCGGGTAACTGCTGTCTATTTGTCCGTGAGGAACAGCAGTTAGTTTAAATGCTGCACACAGAATGTATCAGAGCATATCCTCCCTCATCTCTAAACTAGTATGGAAAGGCTCACTCTCATACATCACAATTCCAACGTGAAAGTAACACATTAAGATGACATTATCCAATGTAATAAATAAGCACATCCCTTCCAAAGTGGAAGAGATGCTCTACAAAGCTTATTTTTAGCTCAGAATAAAAAGCCAGAAGTAACTCACACCCTCATATTTATTTTTGGGAGGAGACCTCCCTACTCAAAGCCTCTTCTCAATAGAATTATAAATGGTTTGGATTCTAAATACATGTCAGGAAGGAGCTTCTACAGTCATCAGTTCTTGCTAGAGCAGGGAATCATGTCCTGTGATCCCCACTCATGAGCTCCACAGGAGGGCACATTGTGAAATAACTAAAGAAACAACAATGAACTATTGTTGCCAAGTCCCTTCTGACTTCACTTGTATTATGGAGATAAATTAAAGCACGGTAAGGTACAGCTTTCTGCCTGCCTGATAGCATGCATGCAGCATATAGACAGAGAGAGATACAGGGCTTTGAGTCACTTGGACAACTGTTTGCTTCATAAATCCATGCTAGAGGATGGATTAAGGAAAACTTATGATGGCACAAGCCAGATGGAGACCCTGGCACTTCAGTCAGTAAATGCCCCTTCATTACAACTGAAGTGCCGTGTATTTATTATGACCGTAATTCCCAGGTACAAACAGGGAAAGGACCTACTGTGTCCATGTAGAGGAGTTCTATCCAGTCTATCACTTCCCTTGCATAAATAAAACTATTCTCAACTTGAACTGCAACAGCACATTCTGGTAAAGACAGAAGCCAGATTGCTTAGTGATAGGGTAATTATCACCTGGCTTGGGTAGTGTGAATCTTGCCCCATTCAACCCTGTGAGAGATTGGATGAGAGTCCTCCAGAGGTTTCTTCAAAATCCTAGAAGAATCTGTGGCTCTGAAGCTTCTTTGCTGAGACTGATCATGACAAAAGCACTAAGCATCATGGAGTAGGCACTGCTGGTGTCCAGGTGTGCTGAGAACTACCTCAGTGTCGTGGGTTTGAAATGCTTGTACCCATCCCAACTTGTGAAAAACAAATATACTGCTTTTCCAGGATAAGTATTTACCCGACATAAGAAAATAGAGCTTTATCAAATCAGAGTCTGTGTGCAGATGAAAAAAGCCCAAGCCCAAAAGGTGTGGGGAGTCATTCACCAAATATTTGAAATGTTTAAGGTGTGGAGGATTAATGGGTCATCCACACAAAGCTGAGCACTTCCACCTCTCTGTCTTCTCCACTGATCTTTCTTCCCCTTCCATGGTGTTTCTAGTACTAGTAAGCATCTTCCAGTTCAACAACATCCCCTCTAGCACATTTATCTAGCTAGCTTTGGGGAAACTGTCCAACAAGTTATTCTTAAGAGGGGACAGGTGGGACACGTTTCTCTAGGATCTACACAGCTCTGCTAGTTACTTCAGTGTTTATTTGCTTGTAAACAAAGAGTTGCCTTCCTTTGATTCTTTAAAGCAATAGTAATTTCTAACCATCTAGTTTGCTAACAGCGTTATTCTCAGCCTTCTAAAACTCCCAGATACCTTTGTACCACCCCCGTTGCTGCTGCAGCTGTTGCCCATCTTGAAATGGCATTTCAGCTCTGACTCAGGCAGGATTTCAAGGCACCAGCAGATTTTGGCAAGTGGGCCAATCCTTGCGATACCTACAGCAAGGAATTCATCATCCCAGACTGCAAAGAACAGTTAAACACACAGCCTGACAGAAGTGACCCTGCAAGCCAGGGTGAGAGTGAAGGCGAGACTGTTTTCAACACCTCTCATCCCATCGTGTCTATGTAAACAACAGTGTTCCCCATGGAGCTGTATCTTGATGTCAGTAAGCTGTGCTTATCCAAGCCCTGACATTTTTCTCGCTCCAAAGCAGTGTTTTTCACTCCCTCCATTCTGATTTGCTAGTGTTTAATTTTAAAATGCGTTCCTCCCTTCCTTGTTGCAGTGACCACATCCTTTCAGAACACATCTGCCTGTTTCTGATCCCCCGCCTGTTACGAGTGCTCTGCAGGGAGAAACAGAGATGCTTTTGTATAAGCTGTCACTGCCCTGGGAACAGCTGCAGAGAGGTAGCTCCAAAGGGAGCCAGCTGCACTTCAGGTGTGTTTGCCCAGCATACTGTGAAAGCACCTTAAATCCAGCAAAAAGGAGGAATATAGATGGACAAAGGTGTTCACAGAGGAGCAAAGACGTCATAGCCTCACACTCGTGTTGGAACACTTCTCTGGTGCTCTCAAACACTTCTTAAAGGCCTCATATAAGGCCATTGGTAGATTTCATGTGCCGTGACATTTTAAGAATTTCTGCTGCTTCTCTGCTGAGTAGCCTCTCTCCAGCAGCCTGGAGTGACAAGTAAATTGGTAATAACATAAATCCAGAGCTGGCAGCAAATGATGCTGCCTCTGGGGGAAGAATGCCTCTGGGTGGTGATGCCTCTGTCGGCAGTCCCATCCCAAGTTCTGCCACTGGAATCTGCAAAGACTCTTGGTAAAGCATCGAGTTCCTCTGAGAATATGTCCCCTTCTGTAAGGTGGCACAGCTCTTCCTCCCCCCGTCTAACGCTCAGGACAAGGGTTCTCACCGTGTAGATGTCCCAGTAAAGGGGTCTGCTGTCTGCTGTGGCTGCCAAGGGTAACTGTAATATGGGAAATAGTAATGAGTCTGCCTTTCTCCCCTGCCTGGGAACTAGGTAAGGGATGTCATCCCACTTGACATTAAAAGAAAAAAGCAGGCACAGAAAGGAGATGGGATTTGCTCCAGGTCACACAGCAGATCAGTGGCCAGGAACAGAAGCCAGCTCCCACTTCCCTTCTCAGACCCCTTTTCCTCCTGCTCTCTGTGGATGTCTTCAGTGTATACTTTAATCACTAGACCATGTTTGTTTTCATGGTCACGCATTCCTCCCATAAAGCACACCCACATGATATTGTATCCTCTTTGCCTCGGTGGGGCAGGTGGGTGGATAGCAAGGAGAAAATTGTCAGCTCCCCACATCCTTTCCAAGTTAGGAGTCCTGCTTGACTGCCACTGTCAATTTCTTAGGCGGGTTTCTAAACTTTCTCACTCCTTGTACCACTAAAGCTCCCATGTCCCGGGGGAAAGGAAGCATCCAGAACAGTTCAAACCTGAACTGGCAGACAGGAAATTCAGCGTGCTGTCTGAAGAAGACACAAAGTGATAAGGGGCCGAGATGTGCCGAGTCCTGAAGGGAGGGAAGAGAATAAAACTCTTCTTCGTGGCGTGAGGATGCATCTACACGTCACTGTAATTCAAGGTGATGCGTGCTGGAGAGGCCCGTGCGCTCGTTTGTTAGCCCATATTTGAACTCTGGTGAAAACTCTGTTGGCAGCCACCCTGCACCTCTCGCTCGGTTCCGAGCAGAGCTTTCTATTTGAAAATACAGCACCTTGAGCAAACGGGCTTCCTTTATCTCCAGCCTGGGGGAGTGGAGGGTGTTTTATTTTGACACAGCAGTTTGTCGGACTATGAGGCTCAAGAGAACAGACTACCAGAAACAACTGTCTCCAGCCAAACAAAGGAGATTCTATTTTAGAAGCAGGAGGCCCGAGGACAGCCGTGCTGCACCAGAGGTAACGGAGCAGGGCAGTAAACTTTAGTGAGTGACAGAAGCTCTGCCGCTGCCATCCGCAAGGAAGATGCACGTGACAAGACCAGCCCAAGGAGCAGCCTGTGGTGTATCCCACAGGGAGGGGCCCTGGAAGAGACAGGCAGGCAGTGGTTGACTGTGACTTTTAAGTAGTTCAAGTGTTGACCACTTGCTCAGTTGTACGAGTCAATACCCTTTCAGTTTAATAATGAAATGTTTTTAATAATAAATGCTGTCTACTTTCCCATCAGTCCTTTGAGGGGATAGATGTAGACGATGTTTACTTCACCTTTTCTAGATTTATGTTGCATCTCTAAAGGCCGGTTTACACTGAGAGCTCCACTGTCAGCTGTGCAGCTTCTCTGCAAGGCTGCCAGGGCAAATGTGTCTTACCACAAGCAGGGAAAAAATCCAGGCCCAACTGTCCTTTCACTACAGTTCACTGGTCAGAGACTGTGGGAAGGAGGAAGTCTGCTTTCAGGGAGTCACGGTTCAGCAAGAGACCACTCTGCAAGAGCTGTGCCATGACCACAACTCTAAGGGCATCTCTGCCCATAGCAATTAGGCATTGCACCATCCAAAGGGCAGTGCAGATTGGTGATGTCTGTTAGCCAGAAAGCAGATACATAAAATAGGTTTCTTTCCAGCACTGGAGGGAAATCTGGGCTTCTTGCTTCATCTGCACACAGGCAGATCTCCACATTTGGGTAGTTTTAACTTCACCTCCATGCTGCATCAATGTCAGGTTCTTCTGTTCTACTCAATGAAATCCAACAGAGCTTGTAGGGAAACCTCTTACAGAGACCACTCCCAGAAGAGAAAGACCTCAAAAAGAGGCAGAAAATGTGCTTAGTAGAGATGATGAGTTTTCCAAAAGGTGTTTTAAGTCAGTGTTTACTAAAGTGTTACTAACACTGCACAGCCCAGCAGCAAAAATAGCAAAGCATTGGAACGGTAGGAAAAGATACTGCTGGAGTCTTTCCTGCTTTGCCTGGAACCAGCTGTACCTGTAGTCTTCTTAGTGTGCCAAATTTAAAAAAAAGAAGAAAAAAAAGAAGCAGCAACTGAATTACTAGAATGTGTGCTTGAATATGACTAGATTAATGAAGATCAGAGTAATAAATTACAGATAGACTAACTACGGAATTGCTCTGTGGAGATGCAGTGAAACTGTTGATGTCTTCAGTGGTGGGCGTCCTTCCTGCTCTTCCTTGGCAAGCAGCCATCCAACACGGAGCAGCCCTCACAAGAAGATTCAACAGGCTTTGTTACCAGTGGATAACAATCTGAACAAAGAAAACCCAGATTTAGCTCAACTGAGCTGAACTTTATCTCTGAGACCAATGCCTCCTGTGACACATTGCCATAGCAACAGGAAGGCCTGTGCTAGAAAGGGTGCTGACTGCTTTCTGCCATCTCTCATTCCACCGTTTCTTTCATCTTTGGTGGTTCAAGCCGTCGCTTTTTCACAAAAGCCGAGGTTTTCTGGGAAAATAAGATGGGATACGGACATGGAAAGAAAGGTATTTGGAGAGGCAGAGCTTGGCAGGCATTGAGGAAGATAAGCTGTGCCTGTCCCTCCTGTCCTGAAGAAGTCATGTGCATAGCAGCACCTTTCTCCCTTTGGACTTTGTTTTGGAAAACCCCTCCTGTAGTCTGCAGTTCAGCTCAGAAGCTCTGCGTGAGGATGAAACTCTTGTCATCGCGCACAAGTGCTTTTCTTGTGAAATGAAGTGTACTAATTGGAGCTAGCAGGCTTTGAAGCTCCCTGTCTCCTCAGAGGTGTGGAGATTCCCCAGGGAGGAGTTCATGCAGGTGGGTGCCTTACCCCGTCAGCTGCCACGCTTGTTTGTAACCGAATCAAAGCTAATACAAGAGGGGCATTTAGAGAGCTCACTTTTGTATTGTTTCACCAGCTAATCGGGAGCTGAAGTGTTCACTGAGAAATGTAACCCGAATTTGCCCTTTAACTATATGGAAGCTACATGGTTTTTTGAGATGCACGTTAAAAAAACCCTACAATCATTGTGACATCAGACCCTGTAAATTTGATAGTTCTCTTGAATGCTAATGCCAGCAACCCGTTGCAGTTAATTGCAAGTTTTACTTGCAGACTGCAAATGATGAAATCTCACTATAAAAGAGATTTCTGATGTAGGGTACTATGTAAATATTTATGTTATTTCTGTGGAGGAATGCCTTGCAATCAGGCAAACCACACAAGGGCAAACGAACTCATCAAAAGAAACCACAACTTAAAAGCAAACATTAAAAAGAAGAAGAAGAAAAAAAAAGCCTCCCAGGAGTGTTTTCCTCAAGAGAAGATCCATTTTCTAGCTTGCAGGTGCTTCTAAATTATTAACAGGATGGGAAGTCTGGCCCAGTCCATTGTAGGTCTCAGGAATCTGATTTTCATGGAAGTGCAGTGTTTTGTGAAGCACAAACGAGAAGAAAGGCTGGACTGACTGACAGACTTGTGACAGAGTAGCTGGGACACAATCGCCACTCGTGCTCAGACCGCAACTTTCAGATGTTGTCTTTTACAAAGTTTTCTCTCTTCTGTTTTAAGGGAAATTGCCAACGCCAGCCATCAGTATCCAGAGGGTCCCTGGAGTAACCAACGGTGCTCGTGTCTTGTCAGCACTTTGGTATCTGGTATCAGAGCCAGAGCTCTCCACAGCTGCGGAGGAACTGGGAGAGATGAGCACAGCTAGAGCACAGAAAAACGGGTTTAATAACTGGACTTGAGGATCTCCATTACATTCTCTTCACCAAAATCATTGATTATTCACATACAAGAGAATTGCACAGAACAGCTTCTACCCAGCTATCTATTCCTAATGCATCAATGAACTACTCTTTAACCGTTGTTTCAGAAAGCTCTTCTTCTGAGTTATCATCATTTTTTCTTCTTTCTGTAGCAACAGAGTTTCAGCTGCTGTTTTTTTCCCCGGATGTCTAGCTCTTGGGAAGGGAGTTTTTGTGTGACTATGATCATAACTGGACTGCTGTCTTCTCACAGAAACCTGTCTATCTCAGATTGGATATTCAGAACCAGTGGGCACAGCAGAGAGCAAAAGAATTTGTGATCAAAGTAGCTCAGTCAGGATTCAACAAATTAGGAAAGAAGCAGAAATGTAAAGGCCAAGCTTCCTTCTTTCGCTTAAGTTCCTCTTGGGAGAAATACAACAAGTAGCATAGTAGGACCAGAATTTAAGGAAGAGCACAGGAAGGCACAAATCTGAGCCCAACTATCTGTATCCTTGCAGGAAACGAGATTTCACCATAATGATGCAAAATATAACCTCCCCTCCCTGCCAAGGGACTTTGGAAATAATAGATGTCCGGGGTAAAATGCACACGACCTTCATCTCTTACAGCATATCAGGCCACTCTGTCCCCCCAAGTTTAGGACCTTACCCTTATGCAAGATTAACAGACACATCTCAGATTCTGTACACTGATGGATGAGCCTGTGCTCGTGGTAAGGTGAATTTGATTTTGTCAGACCAGGCAGAGCTATGCTACAATGGCTTAATTAATTACTGGGAGAATGCAAGGCATGCTCTCAGGACCTCTGAAAACATGACGGATAGGTTTGTGTGGAAAAGCTTGGAGTGTAAGAGCAAGGGAAGATGGGGGAACTAAAGGAGCAGTAGGCTGAAGATGGTGCTGTGACTCTCCATGAAGCAAAAAGCCTTGAACAACCAATCCTCAGAAACACTCCAAAGAACCCCACGGAACAGCACTGGTGTGTTTGGCAAACACTGAGACAAAAATGTCACCAGCGTGCCAAGTTGGCAGGGAGAGGCGTGATGTGTGATCATTATAACGAGCCCTGGCCAGCACTGGTGTGTCCTTAGCACAGGCTGCTAGGTGAGCAAGAGCTGTTCCTCCGTTGATGTCCCCCCTCCAGCTCTATCTGCAGGCTGGCAGCGTTTCTTCATGTATTATGACTTCCATAGCTGCCACATCCCGGCCCAAACCAAGAGCTGAGCTCTCAAAGGCCCAGTGGGGACAGGTGAATAAACCACAGAGTGACAGTGACGGGACTTGCAACGTGCGTGCCTGTCTGTACTCACCTTAAAGCGTACTTCATCACATACGCCAGATGAGGCTGGGCTGAAGCGATCCAGGGTGTCTCCAGAGCATTGCAAGCTATCTGTCAGAGCAGTAGGAAACCTTCTCCTCACAGATGAGGGGCAGAGGGACACTAAAGCAAAAATGGGGAGGAAAAGTGGCTCGCCAGTTACTCACCACAGACACAGCCAGAGATTCAGCCTCCAAGAGCAGTTTCTGCCCTTCCTGTAGCCACCAGCGTGCTTCAGGCAGTGAGTAGAGCTGAGGGTAACAGTGTGGCTGGCTGCAAAGCAGCAGAACCTGGCTGTGTCTCAGCATGCTCAGCAGTGACCTCCTTTCACAGCAACTATGGGCACTAATAACTGATGCCTCAGTCAAGAGGATCCTTTAACCCACCCGGTATCTGTAGCTGAGAAGCATCTTTCATTCGGTTTTCAAACTGCTGTTTAAATGCTTTTGTCATTGACCTTCCTGCAAGTCACAGTTTCAAATCATGTATGCAGAGAAAGATCGAGCCCCGACCCCTTCCCCGGAGTGCTCCTGGCTATTCCATTTCATGAGTAGGGTCACTGACAGGGGATGAATCACGATATTAGTTTTGAGATTTTACAGCTAGTGGCAGAGAGATCAGTAAGATGCTTTTGAAAGCAAAGGTACAAACACCAGGCAAGTGTTTCTCACCAGTTGAGAGCTGAATTGGAAAATCATAGCCACAGGAGAGGCCCTGAGCCTTCCAGTAGTGCTCATTCAATGCAAATCTTACTCAAGAACAGTAGCAAAATTTACACCACACTTACAGTTTTTCCTATTGCTGTTTCTCTGTTGCATTTAAAACAAGCTCAGTATCTTATGAACTCACCTGGGTTCAGACCTCCTGAGCCCAGGGATCATTCTGGGGCTGAGATGCTCTCTTGCCTACATGGCACCTCAGGCACAGTGCCCTGCGGGCTGGCAGCACCTCCTGGCCCTGTGTGCAGCATTGCAAGTAGAAAAGGGCCACGGCATTGTGCTCTGGTCAGTCCTCCCCCAAGAACAACATAAACTAATCCCTACGGAGATTTACTCCAGAGGGCTTCAAGCTCTTTTCCAGCAGGTAGCATCTCTTCAGGGATGCATAGGAATGCCAGGGCACTAACCAGGGACAGCAGTATAGAAAAGGCAAAATGACTCCTAAAAACGGTTCTGCAGTAAATAGGATATCAGTACCTTCATGGGAAGTCTTCAGAAGCAGCATTCCTCACTGCTCTTGCAGCAGGGCGTCTTGGCATCTTTAGCTGAACTCCAGAACTCCACCAAGTCAGTGGGAATCTTTCTGTTTGCTTCAGTGACATTTGGACTATCTCCATGTTAGATGCAAGAACTTCAGATTAACACTGCTCCAAAAGCTGGACGTGAGCTTGTCCTATCCCAGCTCCTGGCTTTACTTGATGTAATAATGGAATGGCACAAACACCAGCTGCAGATGGTTTCAGTAACTTCTTGTAGGTCTATAGTCAATCTAACAAATGTTATGCTTTGAGTACCCTCATAATAATGCAGCAAAATTCTGGCTCCGGCAGCTCTTTGGAATCGCATTTTTCTAGCCTGCCAGCGTGCAGCCTGCTGGTACCAAATTCTGAGCTTTTCCAAGCTGGCCTCTGTCACTTTCTGCAGAGAGAGTGAAACCTGTCGGTTTTATTTCTATTCTTTTTTTTTCATTCTGTTTTATTTGCTTCTCTGCAAAGCAGGACAAACTTAGTCGGGGTATGCTCTGATGGAATTTGGTCTCACAGAAAGTCTTGCAGATTTGCGAGAGGCTAAACCAGTGGAAACTGGAAGCCATTACCTTTCCGATACCAGAAAATTTATTGTCTGAACTAATGATTGATTTCAGGGATACATGCATTAATGCAATACAATTGTTAATGAGATGCTAAATTACTAGCAATATTCCCGTTCTTTATTAAATACTTTGGCTAATTAAAATGGGAACATTTCACAGGCTGGAGCACTGTGATGCACTGCAGAAGGTCACAGCAGAAGGCGACAGGCGCTGGATTAGTGAGCAGGGGAACTCAGCACGTCTATTCAGCTCGGCCACAGGATCACATTGCTTCTGAAACCAAGAAACCTGAGGTTCCTGAGATCTCTAGTGCCTTTTTCTACCTGTAATTATGTAAAGTAAAAGCAAAAACACAGATTATGATGGTGATGACAACCATGAAAATTGTTATTTTTGAAGTGGCTTCCATGGCTGCCAGTCGTGCCCGAGAACCAACTGCATTAGAGTCTGTAAATACACAGCAAAACCATGTTCCAGAAAACCCCTGGGGCAACTGGCTCAGAACAATACATTTCAAAAATGCAAGTATGAAACATGGGTCTTTTTATTCCACGCCTCACATGCAGTGATCATATAATGCTTGTACAAGTCATTGCAGAGGACTGACTTGGAGTTTCTCATATGTTCACGTGACCTTCAGGCTGTATCTTCCTAAGCAGAATTCTTTTTTCTCCTCCTGCTTCTTCCTCCACACAGCTCATCCCCACTCTGTAAGCTTGGAATGCTGCACTGCAGAATGGAACAGCCAGTTCCAGCAGCACTCAGTGATACCATTGCTATTCACACTGCATCCTACTTTATTTTCCTTTATATAATAGACATAATGCGGGAAGCAAATGCCATGGCTAGACCACTTCAAGGGCTCTGTTTTTTCCTGATCTGAATGTCAGAAGTTTAGTGTGAAGAATTTATACTAGTTGGCCACCGAAGCAGTGAATGCTACTGGCAACATCCTAGATGTGCAGCGAGACTGCGAGACAGCCAGGCAGCCCACACAGCAACCTCCTTCCTTCAGTAAACTGGTGGGAATAATATGTTAATCAGTTTAGAGAACAAAACCTGTCTCCTACGAGCAGCACAGTCTGAATGCACTCCTGTCCAGTGGCAGCAGCGTGTTTGGAGCTGCCCCCCTGTCCCCTCTTGCAGGTCAAGCAGTCAGATAAGCGCCGATCGCAATGAGAGGATCCTTTCCAGAGAGCAGCAGGTGTTCTGGGGGGGATGCGAAGGGCTCGTTCCGCTGCCGCGGGCCGACCTGCTGGCGCTCTGATGGGGCTGGAGGTGTCAGCTTATAGATGAAGTAGAAATCCTGTGTTCTTACCTTACTAAGTGACTATAATAAATTAGCAACGTTAAAGGTCCCAGAATGTTATACATGACAAGCACAGTGTTGATAGAATTCTCTTGGCAAAGGCCCAAGCCAGGTAATTATCCTCCACCTCCCTTGATTTGCTCTGCGTGGGCAGTGGCTTGAAGGTTTCTTCTGTGTCCGTGCTGTTAGGGGCAGTTAGCTACCACTACCCCAAAACAAACGCGATGTCTTTAAGGTTTGTTCTCTTTCCTCGTTTATAAAAACACATTTGATTTCAAACACCATCTCTGCTTAAAGATCAGTATTGAAGGGAGAAGTGTGTTGCAGCACTCATCTGTGATTGTTTACATCAAGCACTGACCAAACAGTTGACAAGTGCTCTTTGTAATGCTAGAGATGGGGGAGGGCAGCATGGAAAGCCATGCCTCAGTTTGTAAGCACCAGTTGAAAACTGGGGTATTACTCAAGTATTTACAAAGACATTCAGAAATACAAAATTATTTCTCTTCTGAGGTCAATGAAGAAGGTTAAACTTATCCTAGATGTACAAGAGATCATAAGCCACAGAAGAAGAAAAGCTAGGGCAAATGTTTGGCTGCATTACAAAAAAATATAGCGAGTTGTACTTTTAGCCTAAAGCTCAAGCTGAAGCAATCCCAAATTTGAAAGTGCAATAAAGATATTTACACCTATACTGCTTCCCCACTGCTCCTCTGACAGGTGTCTCTACTTGACCTCTTGTTGACATCTGCTTTAGAATGAGATTAACCCAGCTGAAATGAATGCCACCCCTAGTGTGCTCCATTAAGAGCTTTCTGTTCCTCCATTTAAATGCCAGCTCTCAGGGTTGCTCTCTCCCTCATACTGCCTGGGAGGTGCTCCCTGTAAAGTGCTGTGACTGCTTCAGCCCGTGTCTGCTGCTTTGTCACTCGTTTCAGGAGAAATGGGAAGAATAGCAGTGGACAAAGGAGCGTCTGTGACGATGGAGTAAAAGCAACACTGAAAGTGAGAGGAAGAGCTTGAGGTAAGCCAAATATTGTGAAGAGTTTTAGAAGACCACCAGGCTCCTGAGCTTTCACCCAGCACCTTGAAGTGGGATTAAAGCAAAGTGAAATGAGGCAATGTCAGATTTTCTGCTCTTACTCTAAAGAATTATTGGTAGAAAGTTGTTGGTAGTCACAGTACCACCGTGTCCCCTGTGCCTTAAAGCACCTTTCTGAGGTATCCTCTTGCATGCCCCAGGGAAGAGTTTCCTTGGAGGAGTCAGTCATGCTGCAGCCTAGAAGTGAGTACTTTAATGAGTCATGCAGGATTTAAAATCTATCTTGGTTTTGAAGCTCATCAGGATCACTGTCTACAGCAAAGGCAAAAATGAAATGCTCCTTGACCTCAGTTTGTGAGCTAATTTTTAATGACACAACTCTCAACAGCTTAATCCTTCCTTGCTGTGACTCAGTAGTTTTTGGATATGGTCCCTTCATAAGGTATGCTGGTGGGTAGAGAGGTTCCAGGGACAGACAGACAGGGTTAGGAGTCAGCAGCATTCCCTTCGAGCCAATCAGACAAGCACAGAAATGATGCCAAGTAGTCAGTGATGACTTCTTAGCCACAGTGCCTGTGGCAGCTGTGCCAAGAGAGGTGGCTGTGCCAATGCACCAAACGTGTCCTGTTACAGGAGCGTTTGTAGCAGAGGCAACAGAGGAAAGGGCTTCCATGGATTCAAGTCCTCCTGAGGCTCATCAAGCTGGACAGCCAGGCAAGCTGTTGACCCAAGGCAAACCAGTGTAGTATAAACTATGAGGTATGAAAGGCAACGGCAGTCTCTTTCTGACCTCAGAGATGTTCTTGAGCCTCTACCTGTTGGGATTTTTAAAAATGTTTCTATCCTGAGGCTGAGATGGTGGTGTAAATAACCCCCCATGCATTAGAGTGAGAGAAAGAAGAGCAGTTGAAATGTGCAACAAATGTTCTCAAGGAAGATACATGTTCTATATGCGATGTTAAAGGTACTATAAATAAAAAAATTCTCCCTCCTCTGCTGAATATTTTGGTCTTTAGTTTGTAGTAAAAATAGTTGTTGCTGCTGCTTGAACCAGACTGGGCATGTTCCTTAGCAATGGGAAAAGGTCAGCTCCTGCCCTGTTCAGAAGAATAAAGCAAAGCTCTCCCTTAATTCCTTAGACGATGCACAGAAGTGTGAAAAAGCAATTTGGGAAAGTTTAGGTTCCTACCTGAATAAAAAACTTAATGGCAGAAATAAGACACAATACCCAAGCAGGAAAGAATGAGGGTGAAACTACCATGCCACTAACATTATGGGATTTTTTTTTAATTTTTTTTTTTTTCTTTCACTGGACCAAATGGCCCAAAGATCTGACCCTGGAAGTAATGTTCTGAAATAGCTGGTATCCAGCTTGGACTTGCTCTGAATGAGAGAGAGGCAGTTACTTTCCTCCTCCTGATGAGATGTTCCAGATTTTCTTTTTGTGGGCCTCTTCTTGTCATTGTGCAGATAGTAACTCCAACTTACAGGGAAAACAAAGAGAAAATAACCAGCTTACTGATAGCTGGACTGTACCAGATGAGTTTGGGGAGCAGGGGCTACTGTTACAGGTCCTGATCTTGCCCACCCCTACTATGGGCTTATCACTCAGCTGTTAGTGAATGACTGCACTGAAATCTGCAAGTGGAGTTTGGCTAAACATGTGCAGGCAGATTGTGTGAGCCTGTTATTCATGCCACATGTTATCCACAATGCTCTATAGCATAATAATGGGGGGGCATTACAATGTTTTGAAAGCCAGACAGTAAATTTGGGTGGACTTCAGCAATTTCTTTCATTTTACACAGGTGTCCAGTTAACTTTAAGGAGCAGCTCAGAGGAACTTTGTGAAGTGGGTAAGTGCCCTGGAGATTGCTGGCTTAATTGGGATTTTGACTGTGCAAATGTGGCCCTTTAGTATTTGCTACCACATGGCTGATTTGTTAATACTTTATGCATGTATATGTACATTTAAAGTCAAATACCGCTAAGGAAATATCAGCCTGACCCCAGGCACCCAGTCTTTTGGCCGCCTTCAGGATCAGAAGACTTTTTTGTGGCAGGATTATTTTAGAAATGAAGCTTGGTCAGAAATAGAAGATGGGAATTTGTGTGCTGTGTGATTTTGTTGCCCAGTGCAACAGCTTTCATAACCATTTAACTTTTATGAAGTAAATGCTGACATCAAACTTAAGCATGTTACAAAGGGCTATATTTAATGGCCTGATTATATGGACATATCTGACTCTTAGTAATGCTGAGGAAGAAACACGTGGTAGATACTGATTGCTAGTGTAATTATGAGTCACTTCCTCTGATATAATGCTTGTGCCACTGAAGGTTAGGATGCCCAAGGGGCTATTTTAGGCTCAAAAAAAAAGGGGGGGGAAGCGACACACACAGAAAGGGAGTGTGCCCTATAGAATGGCAGTGACTTTCATTCAGAAAACATCTTTACAGGTTAGTTTGGCTTTGAGAAGAAAAAGATTTACATCCCTTCAAATAGGGAAGTGGAATAATAAACAAAATTTAAAATGCCAAAAGAGAGCAAGATACCATATTTCCAGTGGCTCTGTAACAGTAAATAAACTTGAAAGAGCAAATTGTGGATTAGATTTAACTGTCATGTGAAATATTACTTTTAATAGAGGTTGTTCTGGTACCATCAGGACAGCTAGCATGTTCTGGGCTGCTGCTCCCCTTCAGAAATTACTCTTCACAGGCAAATATCATGTCACATGGACCCTGTTTGCTCACATGGAGTTTCACACATCTGTTCTATTTGTTCTATCAATGAAAAGAAAATTTTGACTTGGTGCAGAAGAAAATAACGTGTGGTGGAAAAACTGCCTCACAGATACTGTCAGGGAAATCAGCTAGATTGCTTATGGTCCTTACCAGGATGCTGAAAACAAGTAGTCCTGCTTACAGGTGGTGATCCAATAAATATGGAAACCCAAAAAAACCCCCTCGATCCAGACCAGACTGCAGCAGATACTGTTGTCAAGTGCTGCCTGTTGCAGAAGTGCTATGGTGAGCACACAGACCAGGAAAGGGGAGTGGGTAGTAGGGAAGCTGGTGAGTGTACATTCCTTTATGAGACTCCAGTTGCTCAGTGGTCAGCCTCTTAATTACTCATATTATTTTAATAGAGCTTTCTGCAAAGTGGATGAGGGGGAGGGGAAATAATCTTTTGTTGTTCTTGCATTTGGTTTCATCCTTTCAATATTGGCCTTTTGGTTAATGGTTTAAAGGGAGGCTCGGGAGATCTGTTTTCAGTTTGCTCTTGGCCACAGATTTCCTATGGGGAAGCACAAGGCACATCACTAAATCTAGTTTCTCAGTATGTTCAGCTAAGGTCGCTTACTTTGTTTCATCTACTTAGGCTGTGGATTGTCCTGAGCAAGGACTGGCTTATTCTGTGCTTCTAAAAATTACTGAGTTTGGTTTTATGTGCTCCACTAAAATAAAATTTGGTTTCCCAAAGTCCTTATTATACTGGCAATCCTCACCATGAGTAAACTAGAAATCTGAAATAATAGGGGAGGATATTGAATTACACTGTCTTGCCAAGACTGGTAATGGACTGCAGTGAAATGTACACAGTGAGTTGTGTTTAGGTGTAATATGTTTATCTTCATGAGATATATCAAAATAAGTTATATACCTTAGGGAAGAACTGCCTGCCAAATGCAGTGTCTTTCCCTGACTGTCCTGCCTGACTAGGATCTCCAAGTCTTCAAAGATGATCGTGACTGATAGCAAGCTTTTTTTTTCCCCTTTTATAATGAATACAGCCCTTCTCCAGAAGAAAAAAGCTGATGCTGCTGTGCAGATGGTAGACATCTGCAAAAGAAACGCATCATCTTGCATCATCCAGGGTTGCTCATGTTATCACTATAGGCACAGAGCCATTTATGTGTTATCTAACAACTACCTCATTAGAGATGAAACCTCTTCTGTGAAGAGAGCTAAAACCACGCATCCAAGACATCACCCTAATCCTATTTTGATGGCTTGAGTAGCGTTTATGCTAGCCTAAGACCTTTTACCTGTGCGTGTAGATACAAACTGCCACTTCTATTAATGTGTGGTGCTTTATGCAACAGAAAAAAACCCTGCAAAGGCATGAAGTGCCTGTCTGCATCCTATCGCTTACTGTTCAGCAGATTAGTAAATACTGTGTTAATTTGGATTGGAGATTTACCAGTGTGAGAACAGCACTGATAAAAACTGACTTCAGAAATCAGGGAAAGATTAATCAGACAAACCTCTGGAAATCGTGATGGAATGGGCGAGAGCTGCATTGGCATCACTCGGTGATTCTCCCAAGGGAATCTGACCGCCATGTAATGCTGCCAGGCTGGTTATGGCGAAGATGAAAATACTAATGTGGTGCCAAGAGGTTTCGTGGCTGAACTTTAACATTCTGAATGAGGCAACTACTGAGATATGTATAGGTAACTGCCTCAAAAACAACCTGATCTGGTTCCAGTGTGTTTATATACCCCAGAGCCAAGATCCAGTCTTTCGTAATAAAGCAGAGGCTGTATTCAGTTCAAGAACAATGATTCTGCTTCAACAGCAAGAATTTTTTTAGGATCTTTTCTTTCTTGCTGCATTTCAGCACCGTCTTAAGACTATGGTGCAAAAATAGAAACACTACTTTCCTCATATTTTTATCCTCTACAATATTTTTAGAGAAGTGTAAGGCTGAGATAACAAAGTCAGAGACCGAGATTCTACTACTAGCTTTATTCTGCTATGCCTTAAATCTTGTTGCAACTGAAACAAGAAACTGAAACTGTTGAGGAAACAGAAGCAAACCTGAAAGGTAGTGGAAAATGCTGTGTATTGCCTTAAACTATGCTCTGGGCTGATTTTTAAATGGAATTCTTCCCTTTTCTGTTTGAGTGACTGTATACCTGTGTGTTCTATGCAATCAGCATAATCCTATTCAGTTGCCTTTCAGCCAGAGGGAAGTTTGAAGCACAGGTCCTGCTTGAGTTGTTTCAGAGAACTTGACTTCAGAAGTGGTTGCAGTTCTTTAGCTGGTGATAGAACTGAGCGGTTTGTGGAACAGCAAAGGACAAGGCCTCCTGATTGCAGCTGAAGAGCAGGGTGTAAGTAATAGAAATGAAGGGGAATAGGGAAGACTGCTAGTAGGAAGCTGACGACCCTCTTGCTGGCTGGATGGGAGTTTGGGAATGAAGCTTCTTAGCACTAAGTCTTCCAAGGGGAAGAAATCCCCAGCAATTGGCAGTCTCTTCAGGCTACAGTGCGGGTCAGTCTTCTCCAGAATAGATAAATATGCACTGTGTGCCAGTTACGAAACAACGTCAAAACTGCTGAGCTGCTGTTATTGCTTTAACTAGTTCCTTTACACTGCAGTATTTTAAAAATCTCTGATTATTCTCTGTGCTTTTACTTCTTCCCTCTGATGAAGACAGATGTTTACATTTTATTTTAACTTGCACCCCACTCCACCCGTTGCATTATTCTCTCTACTTTGTCACCTACTGGTACAATTTTCTTGCTCAGAAATGGAAAGTATGGCAAGATTCATCTTCTGGAGCCTTACTTGAATCGGGTCACCTCTCCCCTTCCAAAAGGAGCGGGTACCACTCTTGTGGTAAGAAAGAAGAGGAGCAAAGGGTTGTAAAAAACCCCTTTTATGCCATCTCTTGTTTACTGTTGAGGTATGAGGGAATCTTCATTAAATTGCTAAGTAGAGTCCACTGGCCATTTATGGTTTAGATCCACCTCTGGGAAAAAATAAATCTGGTTAGGTTGTGAAATGGAGCTCCTTGTTGATACAATGTGGTTTCTCATAACTTTCACATGTGCGCAAACATTCCTGTCAGGCATATTTATATATTTTTTTTTTAAATAAAAGCAGATTGAGGGATGGATTTTTCCAATTAAGATAACCATTTACTGCTTGCTACCAAATGTGTAGCCGGAGACATCCTCCAGTTTTGGTCTCCCCTATTCTGATTTTGCATGTGCTAGTTTTACATGTGTATTACTCCACATAATATGACGGTGAGTGTTCTAATTAACATTATTATAAATAAAAGCAGAACTAGAACAGCTGGTCTCTTAAAATAGCTAGGTATTAGTGATGTTTATGCTATTTAGAGGTACTGGGTGATGGATGTGCTTTAAATGCCTTGGCTCATCAGAATATTTCAAATTAAAACAAATCCTAGTGATACCATGGGAAGATGGTAAAAGAATGGGCAACTCGTGCAGATGTACGCTTTACAGCCCCCTTATTTTCTGTCATCTGACCAGCCAAGCCTTTCTCTCTGCAGAATTGAAACATCAGAGTTGACTGGATGATTAAAAAGATTAAAATGAGACCTCTATTGTGCACTGTAAGTGTAATGATTTTATACTTGGAAGCGTACACATTACATTTCAAGTTTTAACTTCAAAGGTGGCAGACTCACTTCCAAAACTACATAAAAAGTAACTGCCAGATAACTTTCAGGAATGCTGTTAGACCGTTCATGACACTTCCATGGTGAGTCAGAATGCCAGGCTATCTTCCTGAAGTTTTTTTTCCCCCTGGATGTTTTCATGAATAGCTTAGCAGCAGTCATGGGCGTATTTCTTAACCCTGGGCACAGGACAATTACCTATTTGCACAGACGTGGCAAGAAAAATTCCACAGCAAGACAGATGCTGAGATCAATGTTGGAATTTATTCCAGATACACAGATAAACCAGATGTGTTTTTAATGCCAATATTCTGAACTTCTGGATTGTAATTGTATCTCTCAAATTCTGATGAATTCATCTTCATTCTTGTGGTTTATGATGTCACCAGAAGAGCCTTAACAGTTAGTTTTATAAGCCATTCTGCCTGAAGGAGGAAGAGGAGACACTATTTTCTCTATGAAGACTTGCTTACAAAAGAATCTGTGACAGAGAAGGGTGTTCGAAGGGACTATCTTTGTTTGTATTGCCTATCTGTGAAAAATATTGATTTGAGGTGCATTTTGCATGGTGTTGTTATCCATCATAATAAATATCTACACAGCGCGGAGTAACACTTTGACTATTGAAGTGCATTCTCTTGGTGAGCCACTAATGAATGCCTGCTTTCTCTAGCCTACAAATAAGTAGTAGGTCTACTTTGTGCTATATAAATCTGGGTCTAATGGTTCCTGCAGAAAATCCCAAGTAATTCTTTGCAGACTACCTCTCCTTAATGATGCATAAGGGGCATGTTGATGAAAATGATTTCTGTTGCTTTTCAGTGATCAGCACCATACAACCTCTGTCATTACAGAGATGGTTATTACTGTCCTCTTGCATCAGGTCTGAATCTTGGGATTTGACCTCAGTAGCAATTTTAGATGGTAAACTTTTCTTCTCAAAGCCTGACTACAAAGCATAACTGTCTGCTAGGTTATTTCTTTTTAGTTTGACAGCTGAAGTCCTCTCTTAACCCCACACGATACTTTAATGTCATAGGGAATTTCCAGCGCATCCTGTAGTAATCCTGCCTCAAATACCAACCAGTGAACAGTTATGTCAGGAAAAGAGGAATGCTGGCTACAGAGAGGGTTATTTTGCAGTCTTCCTATGGTGCTGAAGCTGCACCTGCTCTGTGAAATGTCTGTATAGTTAAAATTCTAGTTCACTTGTTCTTGTATTTGCATGGTGGAAGTAGCAGTAATTTGATAGATACCATTGCTGCTGTTTTGAAACTGGGGAGAAAATTTGATCCAAATGTACTGTTCACTTCTATGCGTGTACCAAATGAAGTCAATAATGGAAACTTGCATTTCAATTATTGATTCGTATAGTTTGGACTTTTTATTTTGTAGATTAAGGAAAGGAAATGCATGGGTATAGCCCCCAGACATCTGTTAACAGCCAAAAGAGAGGAAACGTTTCCAGAATGTGCTTAGAACACCTCCTTCAATTTGGTTATGCTTGGGACAGGTCTCTGTTGGACCTTCATCATAAAGTCCACAGTTGTGGTTTTCAATTACTTGTTTAAATTCAGACCAGACATTTGGTGTCTTTGCTCAGTCAAAAGTTTTGAAGAGTGGGGGAGAAAAGCTCTTGTTTCTGGGAGTCTGTGACAAGTGAAATGGTGCCTGTGCTTCTTTATTCTTCTCTGTCACTAGGTCGGAGAGGGGTCTGGGATGTTTCTTACACTACTGATTTCGATGGCAGAATTTTCCTTTAATTACCCTGAGAATTAATGCTACTATGCCATGAATGAAGGAATAAGGATATCCTAGATAGCTCTAACAGAAACAGCTTGCAGTATGTCATAACTCACACTCTTTGCTGTATGTAACAATCTTTCTTCCTATCTTTGTGTTCCCATTTGGGGAAAAGAGTTGCCTTAATTCATATAATGTTCTGTACGGGACTATAGTTCAATGCATACAAATCCTACTGTTTTGCCAGCATTTTATTGGTTTACTTTTTTTGTAGGGATGACAGATTTCATAAAAAAACCCCCTCAGTCTCAGTTTATAGAAATGGACAGTTGCATCTTACAAGTTAATGTTATAGCTTCCTCACTTAATATGTAATGACCTGTGCACTCCTACAATTCCTTATTACGAATGCTGTAAATGTAATTTTTCCAAGGCAGCTGCCTATCTAGATCTTCTTTGTCGTGAATGGAAAGAAATAGACACTTGCGTAAGGCCTCTGGGAACCGGAACTAATTTTACAAACTATTTCTGACAGTACTAATAACAGTGTGACAACTCAGTCTCTCCTCTCTGTAGGAGATGATTGGGCACTAATCTGGCTGAATGCAAAAGCGTTTACCTAACTGCTCAGGGCAGAGACGCAGAAATTCCCTAGTGCTAGGAGACCCAGACTCCATCTCATGAAACCTTGGTTTTGTCAACTTTTACTTTTTACAGGCCAAGCTCTTTGAGAGACTTGATGGCAGAGTGCAGGGGCAACCCAAGGAGAAGCAGATGGCTTGCCACTATGTTTATCCACATTTGTCAACCAGCAGTTGAAAGGATGGAGAAATGAGGTGGGAGTCTTGCAAGATGTTCTGCTTTGATGGAAGATATTCTTTCTCCTCTACAGCGACTAGTTGTTTTAACCTGCTAAAGTTGTGTAATCTCAGTGTACTCTATGATGAGAGGAAAAGTGTCTAATATGTATTGCAGGGAGTTGGACTAGAGGACCTTTAGAGCTCACTTCCAACTCCGTACATTCTATGATTCACAAACTGGCTTACTACTTTCAGGACAAAGGATGCTTGTTCTTCGAGGTCTGGGGGCTTTTTTTATCCCAAAGAAATACTCCTAGAGAAGATGATTTTCTATTCCAAAATGGTCTGAGCTGAGCATCTGTATCATCTGAAAAATGTTAATTTCCCATTGGCGTCTTCCTGGAGGAGCAATCTTATGTTGTATCAGGGCGGGGGGAGCACGGGGAATACAGAGTCCAAGAATGCAAGTCTGCAGGATGGTGGGGATTGGTGTGAACTGGGAGAGCAAGAGGGAGTCAAGTAATAGCACATGGCATGGTTGAACAAGGTTGCTCTCTGCAGATAATCAATCCAATATGAGGCCATGGGCTAGGCAGACCAAAGGAGCAGGGAAGGCATGTTTTCAATCACAGCGCAATAAGTAATTTTGTTGTTTCTTGTAGAGAAGGATTTTTATAAAATGGAAAGGGGGAAGGGATTTCTCTAACAGAAAAGGATAAAATAAAAGAATATGATCTGGCCTGGAATGATCCTTTACATCACTAACAGTAAGATACTGGAATGGATTGACTATATTAAAATATTGTTGAAATACTGGTATCAAATTGTGTTCAAAGAGTATTGTTTCTTTATCTAAGTAAGCTATCTTCTGCCTAAATGGTTTCTGCTTGGTAGTTTTCTGCTAATAAAGTCTGTGTGTCATTAGAAGTGCTTATGTGCTCACAACTACTTTAGGTATTTTGAACTTCATTTTAGAATAGCAACTGCAATTAGCATACTAAGCCAAATTATTTAGCATGTTATGAGGAAGGTCCACTTCAGCTGAAGTGCTTTTTTTCTAATACTAATGAAACAAACACAGACTGTAGGCTACACCTGAATAAAATAAATGCTTGTTCTCTTTTCTTTTTACTAAGAACTTTCTCCCCATTAAAGCCCAGTTCCTAAAGCAAGCATGTATCAATGTATGCTCTATGTAATGAGGTCTCAGCACTTCCTGTAGTCTGGGGAGGTGCTGGAGGAGCACTGGGAAGACATGATCGCCTGAAAAAGACAGACTGTTGATTGCAGTGTAAATCTAGTCCAAAACTGGCTTTTCACCATTAGGTTTTTTCTGTACACCCAGCACTGAATGCACATCCTCGCTGGTACTGCGCCTGAGCACCAACTGCCTCACGTAGCGACGGAAGAAGAGTTGCTGCTGTGGGTGTTGGTGTAGGCAAGGAGTTGAGTGACAAGATATTCTGTGTACACACAAACAGGTAATGGGCTAGAAGAGCTTTGCTGTAGTGTCTGAGGGGGGGAGGGTGGTTGGAGGGTGGGTGTGGAGCTGTGTTGAAGGCAGGCCTGGCAGGAACCGGTCAAAAGGTGGCCAACCTGCATCTCAGAGCTGGGTCTCCATGGAGCATCTTTGCAGCCATGGTTCCCCGTGGCTTTTGGCACCAGTCTCAGCTCTGGAAGAAGGGTGCCTGTATGGACTCCTGGCCTCGGGGCTCCTGCACACTCTGCCCTGTGCTGAGTGAGCTCTGCTGCCCTCGTGCAGAAAGGGAACAGAAGCCCACCCGCAGTGTAGGGGGCTGATCAGAGGGGGGTCTTGCTCTCTGTTCCCCCCCTGCCTTCCTGCAGCTACTGCTTTGGGCAGGTGCTGGCTGAAGGGGCAAGGAACTGCCTCCCCTGCTCCCTTCCCGAGCCCCGCACGGCGCGTGTCAATTTCACGTTGAGCAATAACCCCCACCC
Source organism: Megaceryle maxima (assembly GCA_024605025.1). Lineage (NCBI taxonomy): Eukaryota > Metazoa > Chordata > Aves > Coraciiformes > Cerylidae > Megaceryle > Megaceryle maxima. The sequence continues at coordinate 131,264 of JANHGN010016564.1, forward strand.
CCGCCATGGGGCTGCAGCCCCTGCCCCGCCCCGCGGCTGAGCGGCCCCCGTCCGCCCCCGGGGGCTGCTCCCAAGCTAGGTCCCGAGCCGGCTCCGCGATCCGCGCCGCGTTTCGCAGGCGGCCGGGAGCGCCCCTCGGCGCGGGCTGCGCTGTACTATTTGAGGCGGGCGCGGGTGGAAGAACACGGCGGTGCCAGCCGGCCACCGCGCGAGGCCGGCGGCGCAGGGATCTGGGCCGCGGTGCTGAGGCCGCCTGTCAGTCAGCGCGGCGGCGCCGGGACGCGGCCGGGGCGCAGCCGGCAGAAGGCGGTGCGGCGAGTACGCGCGGTAACGGAGCTGGAGCGCGGCCGGTAGCGGGAGGAGCGGCGGAGGAAGACGCGGGGGGGAGAAAGAGGAGGAAAAAACCAACAACAACAAAAAAAAAAGGCAGATCTAAGCGAAGCGGGCTGCGTTTCTTCCGAACTGCAGGAAAAGGCTGTTTCAGGAGCGGCTCTCCCCCAGCCGGCTGCGATGCTGCTGGCCACCGTGCTGCCCTGGACGTTGGTGTTGCTTGGAGCTGCAGGTACGGCCGGGGCGGTGGGGCGCGGCCCGGGGCGGGGTGGTGTCGGGACCCGGTAAGGCGAACAATAGGGTCGGGCGGACCCCGCCGCCGCTGCGCTGCTGCCGGGCTTCATCGGGAGACAGCCCGCGGTGGGGTCCGTTGGTTCCCCCCCCGCCCAGCCGCGCCCGGTGTGTGCGTGATGGGGCGGCTGTTCCGTGCACATTGTTCGCTGTCGTGGGAGCCGGAGCGGAAAGATGGCTCGGGCTGTGCGAATTTGACAGGAGAAAGCGGAGGGGGGGCGGTGTACGTGAGAAGGGTGTGAGCGAGCGGCTGCTTGTGCGCTCCGGTGCCGCTGTCCGCGGGTGCGACGGGAGGAGGCAGCGCTCCCCTCCTGGGAACCCACCTCTCTGGGCTGGGGCTTCGGTGTGCCGAGAATCCCAGACAATGGAGAGGGGGCAGAGGAGGATGCTACGTGCGTTGTGTTTAACGGTGTCGCCGTGCGGGGAGGCGGCGGATTTTCGTTGTCGCGTCGACTTAATTGTGAATATTGGAAGATGCTCCTGCGCTACGCGGCGGTGTCCGCCCGACCGCCCC